>JAUMHE010000068.1:18752004-18781782 GCA_032359235.1 Enteromius mattozi | reverse complement strand
TTACTTAATTGCCTAATGATTTTTGGCATAAAAAAAAAATCAATAATTTTGACCCATGCAATGTATTTTTGGCTATTACTACAAATAAACCCCAGCGACTTAAGACTGGTTTTGTGGTCCAGGGTCACATATATATATATATATATATACACACACACAGTATGTACTGTATATAACAAAACATACATCAATGGAAAGCTTATTTACTGACTACATTAGTTTGAGTGATGTTGTTCTATCATGAAAAACTGATACCAAATATAAATGGGCTATGTCTTCATTGTATTAATTTCTGTAAACAAAACATTTAAAATAAATGTTTCCTTAGGGATATTGTTTACATTTTCCCCTCAGTATAATTTTCCATAGTCTTTTTGTAAAATCCTTTTAGTTAAAACACACAATCCAAGTTAGTTTAATGGTGAAAGCAAGTTTACAAATTCTGGTTTCAGATTACAAAACAAATGGATTATATTATAACTAGATTATTTATATTCTGCACTATTTGTAGTGATTTACTGTATCTTGGAGAGAGCTCAAGTTGTGTTAATCACTGTACATTCGTGGTTAATCTGTTTGTCTGGGAAACACCACCAGCGATTATAAAGTCATCTTGTTTGGGTGTGTTTTTCTGCTGATCTGATATCGTGTTACAGTAATTCCATCAAACAGCTAATGTCAATGAAAATCCCTCACACAGATGTTTAGGATCAGAGCGCTGATGGTTTGCTGGGGAACATCAAATGGCTTGACATTCACTGAGATAAACAGGGTTCATCAACCCAGCGTGAAGGCTGAAATTTCTCTTTCTTCACCAAAAACATGCAAATAAATAGTCGCATTAAGGATCATCTGCATCCATGACTACATTCCCATAAATCATCAACCCACGGCATGTTCATCTCAGCAAAATACACAAGCAGATGCCCGTTTACCATTTAGAGGAAAGGATTATGCTGTCTTCTACAATACCTTATTCTGACTGATTTCTAAAGCAGCATCTCATGCATCCTTCACAAGGTATTCAATTCCATGATGCCCTATGAAGAGCTTAGTAAAACTTAGCAAAATGATGATTATAAATATGATTCATTTTAGCTAAAATGACCAATAAAAAATGTATTCAATCAAATCAAATGAAAAAAAAAAGGAAAAAAAACAGGTTCTTTTAACAACTGTTCAATGAAAAGTTCTTTGTGGAACCCAGAATCGCAAAAACCCTCTTTTGGAACTTTTATTTTTAAGAGTGTAGCCTAGCAACAGAATCAACTCTACTGAAATCAGCTGTTAAGATGAGACTAAACATTGCTCAAAAACAGTACTTTTTATATCTCTACTGCACAGTCCTTGTTCTAAAGAAGGACACGTAGCCACCATGTGTTGCTTTGAAAGGGGCACTTTGGCAGAGCCAGTTAAATGCCAGCGGTCGAAGGTTGGCAATGAGCGAGGAGACCTGCTCAGCAACAGTGACCTACAGAGAGAGAGAGGAGGAGCCAGAGCCTCTTCATGACTAATGACAGCAATGCAAACACACACAAGGCAAAAAACACTTACACTTGTGACTGTTTAACTGAGATGTAAATGAGTTTGTTTCTTCATGGGAAGAGATTTGGAGGAATAGCATTGCATCACTTGCTAATTATACTGTCATTTAATGGATCCTCTATGGTGAATGGGTGCCGTCAGAACGAGAGTCAAAACAGTGGATAAAAACATCACAGGGATCCACAAGCAATCAACACCATTCCAGTTCACCAATTAACATCCTGTCAAGTAAAAAGCTGAATGTTTGTAAGAAAGAAATATATCCTTTTTACATTTTTAATGTTAGACTATTATTTTCAAGTTGTTTTCACAATATTGCTTTCATATAGTGAAAAAGCTTTTTGGTTCTAAGGACGTTCACTGATGGATTGGAGGGGTGTGGATTACTGTGATGTTTTTATCAGCTGTTTGGACTCTCATTCTGACGGCACCCATGCATTCACTGCAGAGCATCCACTGGTGAGCAAGTGATGTAATGCTACATTTTTCCAAATTTATTCTAATGAAGAAACAAACTCATCTACATTTGTGATGGAAATAATTCATAAATATTCTTTAAAAACTTAAACAGTCTCAGCATTAGGGTGTAAATACTATTGGACTCAAAAAACTGCAACCTAAAAAAATAAAAGTCACACATATTTGGATCCAAGGAAAATTATGTGTTTTCTTATTGGATAAAAGTGAGGCAAACAATTACAAACAAAAAGATATGAAAAGAGAACAAGCACGATGCTAATTTAAATAATCAAATATTCAAATGAAAGCACGTTACTATTCCTACAGTCGCAATGCTAGTAACCAATACTTGTTGTTAGTCATTTTAAGTCTGTAATTTACATACAAGGCATTATAAATCCTATGTCATCCCATATAATAACCCTATTAATACACTTATTGTGATAATTAATTATTCATTTAAATCATTTGAAAAGCAATTTCAGCCTTAATAGTGTGCCCTTGAGGAACAATACATGTTGAGTCCCTTGTCTTACCGGGGTACTGAAGCCATTTACCGCATTGTGAATGATTATCTGAACAAAATGTTAAATAAAGCTATCCATTATTCACCAGGCAGATGGAATATGTGTATGGTGGTCACATACAGACACAGCCCAGGGGCTTTCCACAGGACAAACATGTGTATACTATCATAAGAGCGACTATAATGACATGAAGCAGTAAGCCTGATACAAACAAGTGAATTTATCTATGGGTTAATCTTCAGGGGTGTGGACTTGAGTCACAGGACTTGAGACTAGACTCGAACTTGAATCCCAAATTTGATGACTTGTGACTCAACTTGAGATAACTAAAGAAGACTTGAGACTCGACTTAGATTTTGACAGCAATGAGTCGAGACTTGACTTGGACTTGAGTCCTATGACTCAGAAAGACTTTATGATCAGATCAGAGTTGTTTTCACTCTAGACAATGCAGCGTGCACCTGTGCATCTCGCTCCTGACAGCTCTGCCGTCTGTTTTATCACTGCCTAGCAGACATGAGAAAGAGAGGCATGGTAGAGGTCTGCGTGCGACTGTTTTTTTCAGTCCCACTTCCTCGAAGGTTATATCCCGTAGACCTCCCGCTATATTTTCACTCTTTGTTCAATTATTTTTTTTCCTACCCAACCGTTCCTGCTAAATTTAGGTTTCCAGAATCTCACATTTAAATTATTTGCTCAGAAAAAAAAAAAAAAAGAGAGATGGGCTAGCAAATAAAAGTGTAGCCTGCACAAAATTTTATTTATTTTATTCGTTTTGTCAAGAGTCTTGAATTTGTCGACAGCAAAATGTTAAAGGAATGAGCATTGCATATATAACTATTAAATATAAATAATTTTTTTCTCTTTTTCACTTTGATTTCCTTCGGGATCAATGAATGAATTCAAGTGTTGTAAATCCAGCCTGTAGCAGTTATTTCTATTAAATTGATATTCTGTAATAAAATAGTGTTTTTCTTCACTGCTTGTTCTATTTATGGCACAATCCCTAAATTGAACTTGAGCAGTTTTACTAAGGGCACCCATCTCGCATAAAATTGAACTGCTATGTCAAACATATTCTACCTGCACTCCTGATATAAATTGTTATCAGTTTGATATGGTTATTAATACTGATGCACTAATTTGGGAAAAGAGCACTGATGACTTGCAACCCGACTTGGACTTGCCTGTCTTGACTCGAGACTAGACTTGACATGAGACTTGAATGCAAAGACTCGAGACTTACTTGTGAATTGGTCCCACCTCTGTGAATTTCAACCAAACCTGCTGTTCAGAACATGTTCAGGGCGTAAATTAGCCAATGGTGTGAGATTGAGGAGAGACTTGTTCAACCAATGGAAAATAGGACGAGTGTTTGGAATCGAGGATTATTCTTGCAATTTCATTAGCTTGTAATGGCTAAGAAAAAAAAAACACATTTCAGCTGTAATTTAGGACCACTTTTAATTAATAATAATTTAAAAATGTCACTACCATTTAAAAGCTTGGGGTCAGTGAGACTTTTGTTCAATTTAGGATGGATGAAATTGATCAAAGGTGACAGTAAAGGCATTTTTACTTTTATGTTTAAAATAGTTGTTGCTCTTTTAAACTCTTTATTCATTAATTTAAAAAAACATAAAAAATAATTATTGAGCAGCAAATCAGTGTAACAGAATGATTCCTGAAAAATAATGTGACTAGAATAATGGTTGCTGAAAATTCAGCTTTGCCATCAAAAGAATAAATTACATTTTACAAAATACTCAATAAAACAGGTATTTTTACTGTATTTTTAATCAAATAAAGGCAGTAGGTGAGCATAAGAGACTTCTTTTAACAACATAAAAAATAACAATTAAATTTAAAATATTTTTATAATGTCTAAATATCTGTATTATTAAAAAATCAACAATTAATATAATTAATAATTACATTATTTAATTATATAACTAACTCACATATTGTAAATTATATTAAAAAAATATTGATTACAACACTCTAACGTAAAACAATTATAATTAATAATTAAATAACATATACTATTTAATATTTAGCTAAAGAAAAGCTGTTTTAATTTTGTTATGCTCCAGCCTCTAACCATTTTTTCTTCATCTTCTGGACATTTTTTTGTTTTTTTGTTTGAAGTCTAATCTTACAAAAAGTAATAATTTGAACATAATTTTAAAGCCACTATCTTTTTCTGTCATATGCTTAGGAAGATAAAGTATCGCTAACAAGGCCGAAGCTCAATGCATCTGGTGTATATTAACGCGCGAGAGTGACAGCAGAAGCCTGGAGTTAATGGATCTGGGAATGAGTGTGATGGAACAGAGGGAGGAGAGGAGGATGTTAGCGGATGGTTAGAAGCATCTCGACAGCGGTCTCTCAGGAAAGGACAGAGCCGATGTGAGTCATGTTAGCCCTGGAACAAATCTCTCATGTGCGCTGCTGTCACCATGGCCACAGTCACTCCTGCCCTCTGCTACATCAGCACCACCAGAATCCTCTGCCCTGCCTCCATTTTAGCCCAAAATATTCCAGCGCAAACAGGACTGAGCCACATTTGAACGGGTGTTGTCAATGCGACACTTCATTACTGCTATAGTGCAAATGTTAATTACCCCTGAAATGTGAAAAATATCTTGTGCAAAGATGATTTTCATAGAAAGTCAACATAAGATTAAAATTGACCTTATCTGCTTTCTTAATATGTTATTTTGTATGATTCATTACACAAATTATTCCACAGAAATGAGACATTATTTTATTTTCACATTATAAAATATAGTATTTGATCATAAAAAAATCACTGATCAAGATTAATATCAATATGAATTCCAATTCAACCCTATATTTACTTTCTGACTATTCCTGATCTTATTGTGAACCTTAATTTAAATAAAACAAAGATTATTGTAGTAGTTTTCAGCCATTCTACTGCAAATTGTTTTGTTTAATTCAATATATTGGTTATTATTATTATTACTGTTATTGTAATTAGCAGTATCTGAGTGAAAACTGTTTAAAGAGCTACACCAGATAATGTAGTTTCATCCGAATGTAAAAATTTCCTCCTCTTCTGAAACAAATGCTCCTTTTCCGCTGATGTCACATAATAATAACAGACAGCAAACCATCTTTCGATCTAGATCCATCCATTTTTCACAATTCATTCAATTTAGAGCTGATAAAGCCAAGCTTCACTCCATTTCTTCTTGATAAGTATCCTGTTTCACTCAGAAATATAAAGAAAATGGGTTACAAATGACTTTAAATTCTGACTCTGACTTACATAACAGCAACTCAACAGGTTTAAATGACAAAAAAACAGTCATGGGACATTCTGTGTGTGCTGTAGCCTATATGGTAAAGTGTAGTCCCTCTGTAAGAGCTCATATTTTACTGCAGGGATTAATGGGTGAGAGATTAGCGTATGATTCAGTTATATGCAGACTCATGCAGTATAATACTGCAGTTCCAAAAAAACATTTACATTACTGTGAAACTGAAGACATTTGGATGTAACCTTGAAAAAAATCTAAATAAGTCACACATCTATAGAGGACTGTGATGTCATTGTTATTTGCTACACTTCAAAGAGGTCCATGGGCTTAATCAGTGTCTCTCTGAACACATGCTGGGAGAGTAATGTATAGATTTCTGTTCAAACACAAGCAAATAGGAATCATTTTTATACATGGCTCTTGACACGTCTTTGGAGATTCTGTTTCAATTTTCCTGAATTCTGAAAATCTGCATGCCTTTGATTTCACTCTGAACATTTACTCAGGCTTTGACCTGGATCGCTGCTGTTATGCAAGATTATTTTGAACTTTTGTTCGAGCGAATTTACAAATGACTAACAGATGAGAAGTGGGTATTCAAAGACACAGAGAAAACTATAAACTACTCACCAAATATACCAAGAAAACATTTTATCTGAAACATTTTTAAAAGAGAAAGGGGAAAAAAACAACTAGAATATTTTTTAATAAATTGGCAGTTTTTTATATTAGAGGTCAGCGCAGCACCTGGAGACATGGAAATATTACATCAAACAAAAAACTATGCTGAAGATGTACTCAGCCTTGGGCCATACAAGATGTAGATGAGCTTGTTTCCTCATTGAAAATGATTTGGAGAAATTTACCAAACCTCAAATGACATTTTCTTTCAAAGCATTGCTTCCAGCTAAAATATAAGTCCATTACTCATAATATTTCTTATAGTGAAAAATTTGTCTCCTGAATCAGGAGATAAATACAGATCAAGATCTGCACTGATCAAGCACTGTTTACAAGCCAAAAAACAAGTATGACAGTGGATTTTGAAGTGAGAGGACAACAGGGGATGGACTTTACTACTGGAGGAACCTTATTATGAATTATGGACTTCTTTTTCCCTTCACTGCAATGCTATTTTTCTTCCAAGTCTGTTCTGATGAAGTAACAAACTCATCTGAAGGTTTATCTAAGGGTAAGGACATTTCCAGCAAATTCGAAATTTTGGGTAAACCACACTTAAATTGCAATATTGTACTAAAGACTGAGTTTATATAAGACATTTTAGCCATGGACATGGAAATGTACTGCACCAAACCCAAGTGATAATCCTATTCCAGATCCCTGAATGAGTTCTGAACGACGGCCCAGTCAGATAAGACATCAGCACCCGCACAGATCAATGATAAACACTCCTGCCGTTAAACCCTGTTTCTGACCCTGTTCTCTCTCTTCCTCCTTTGCCACATCACTCCTCTGAGGATTCCTCTCAAGGTTACTCCGAAAAGAGCACTGCAGCGCACAGAGCACACAATGATTGTACAACTGCAATCCTGAGCAGCACCACCACTGACGGAGACACCAGAAGCTGCGTACCACAAACAGCCTGCAAATCAGTTCACATTAGGAGAAACAGTCCTGAGTTTGGACATTTTCAAACAGATCGGCTCAAAGTTAGGATCCAGATGTACGTAAGCACAGTCTCAGAGTTCATTGCACATCAAACTTTCAGATATTTGCATATCACATTTCTCTCTCTCAAATCTATACCAAAATAAAGCTGCATACCAAATATGCATGCTAACATAAATCTCTACATACTATTATCAGATAAAAACCTCTATTATCACCAAAAATGCACGTGCATATAGCAATACTACCAACATTAAAGTCTACATAAAGGCTACTATCAGCACTGTAATACCATCGGACATCTCTGCAGGCTACTAACAACATAAAGCTTTGCATATTCCATCCAAACTGCCAAATATCTAGCTCTACACAGAGATAAAAAGCACACTTATCACTATTTGCATGCACTCAACAGTAATGGTTGGTCATTTCCAGCTCAGAAACGTTATTTCACTGAAAAGGCAGCAGTGATACAGACACATGTAGCAGATGCACAAAGAGTGCCGCTGTGAATTCAGTCAAACCAAATGACACTTGCTGTCGTGACGAGACTGAACGCAATCAGCAATGGAATAAATCATGGAGGAGATTCACACACGCTCACGCGCGCACACATGTAGCAGGTTTCCATTCTTCACGTCTGCTTGCTGCAAGGTCATTTTGATGCTTCAAGATATAACGCGGTACAAATCTAATTTTAATCTTTATTTCTCGCACTTTATCAGTTCTAACAAATATGAGCCCAAAATCAGCCAGTGAGGAAAATGGAAAAAGCCCAATCAGTCTTATTCTGATGGATATATTAGGTGAAGGGGCGAGGCTTAAGGTGCCGTATGTCTCTATGGGAACATGGCTTTTATCAATTACTCTTTTAATCTATTCCTTAACCCATGGCAAATAAAGATTAATATACATACAGGAAACACGTAATAATATGCTACATCGTTCTGAATGCAGAAAAAAACAGCGCATTTCAACGAAAAAAAAAAAAATCTGCTCAAAAAAACGATTTTTTAATGTCTTGAGATGATACACGAGCCGTGTTAAATGACAAAAGGTTGCCTTAAAACAGATTTTATATAATTTACGTTGGATGTTAGGATTATAAAGACGTATATGTGATGAAGATTACGCTTGCATCCACACATTATTTTCCAAGTGAATGAATCTGATGCTTTAAATTTTTGCATTTAACATTAAAACACTCACTCAAACATAAATGTGGTATATTTAAAACATGTACGAGAGTCTTAAATAATATTTATATGTATGCACGCTAATTATAAATTAAATAATAAGCAAGAAAGGTCACTTACCAGTGCAATTCGGCTATTATTTTTCCAGGAATAGTTGTATATAAGATACGGTGAATTTTTAGTCGTGATGATGAGGAGGGCTGTGTGACATTGCCTGTATCTTCACCCTGTAACGAAGGCGCGTGTGACGTGTAACGGGGTGCAATCCTACTACACGGGCAAAATTAACGATTCCTACTATGGCGAACGCTTGACTTATTAATATTAATCGGGACGCTGACGTTGCATAGTAACCTTCCTAGAGCGTCCAGTTACGTAATCTAGTTAGTATTCCTAGCCAAGCCTTCTTCGTACTAGAATTCGTTGATAGGCCAACCGACTCATAAACTTCTGCTCTTCCGCCACACAGTGGGGCGAACGTCACGCTGCGTCATTAATATTCATGACTCCTTCATTCGCGAGCTGCCCTGCACGCTTTACGAACGTGCCTTTCAGCCAATCGTTTAGGTTTACTGAGCGAACGTGATGTTACGTAATTAATATTCATAAGATGAGCCGCGGCCATAGTAGGATTAGCTAACTCGCATCCCTGATCTCGAGCGCATCGTTTTCCAACGTGCAATTAATAGGCTATCAGCATCATCGCCAATGCTTTAACTGAAACTCGTTTTTATTATGATCAAACGACACAATATGTTTAATCCAAGCTGCATACAAAAGGTTTTACGCGTTTTCCTCGAATAATTGATTGCGGGGAAAAAATCGTGTTTCTTTGTAATTAATGTCATATCGTGTGGTTAACCTATAAGCCTTTTTAGAAGATGCAGTGAGTCTGAAATCACTGGTCTGTGCATGATTGCCCACGTGCTCTAACTCGTGCACATAATTGGCCAAAAGGACGGAACCATGATGCGCTTTTCTCCCCCTCTCCATCTCCATCGACTGTTATTAATGTAAATTTGACGTAACCTGCCGTTATCAAAGGTTAAAACGCTGTCAGTTAATAACTGCCTGCTACAGGTAAGACTACTGAGGTATGACTATCCTTGTGCATCCTAAAATTTCAAATGCAGGTGTGTATTTTCATGTATAAAGACGCAATTTATAGTACTGTGAAAAATAAATGTACTATAATGTTACATTACACTTTTCTCCTCACCATACTGTTGTACAGTAACCTGTATGATTGCTTGACTGACTGATTTAAATCAAATTAATAGTTTAATTATGCATACATTTTTATATATACACTAATTTTTTCCCTGATGCCAGTTTGAAAACTATGATAGTGAGCTATCAAAACAGAATCGCATTATCTTGAATAAAAATAAGCCAAGGTTTATGTTAAGAAAAGTAAAAAGGCTGAAATTTTTCCACTCTGACAGCGTTTTGGAATAACGATTCAGTCAGATATCAATATATATATATATATATTTTAATGATAGACCTGCTAGCAATACCAATATGGAACAGCAGTATGATATAAGATGCACATATTCAGTTACAATACTATTCAAATGCCAACAAGTAATGTTCTGCCACATAAAGTCCCATTCATTTACACACATAAAACAATGCTTGTCATACTAGCATGTAAAATGGCGTTACTTTAATGTGTATTTTACAACAATCACATCTCATCCAATCAAAATTTAAGTCAGAACTGTTAAAAGCAACAATTGTGTAACTATTATAAAACAATTATATCTTTTAATTGCCAGCAGTTTCCTAATAGCCATGATGAGGTGCTTTGGTTATGGTGCTGATTCCGACATCATTTATTAAAAAAAGCTGTTGTTTTCAATACACCTCGGATGAATCATAACACCATCTGCCTATAAAGATGGAACATGAGCACCGCAAAACTGGAAAAATCTGGTTCCACATCATTTTGGGTTATTTGTTAGATGCGATTGTCTGTCTGTATGAAACCTGCGCTGCAAAACCTGTGCCTGTCAGACGGAGTTCCAGAAGTGCCAGTATTATTGGACATAATGGGCTAATGCAGTGCTTAGCAACAGGCAGTATGACGATGTGACTGGTTTTCAAATAAGGCTGCAAGTCACCATTCTCCTGCTGACAACAGGAGCATCTACTGATACACAGGTCTCTGAAGAAGCTAATACCATACCTCAACACTAAAATGACAGGCAACTAGCCAAATATGACAGAAATATAATTATTTGGAGTAGTTCAGTTTATCGAACCTTTAGACAAAGGTTTGAGTATTAAAATGAATACAGATTTATTGGCTCGTATGGTATGATATAATGAGAATACTGAGTTCATACTTGAGGAGGAAAAAACATCAGTTGCTGATATTTATGACCAAAAAGTAAGAGCAAGATTACTAAAAAGTAATTCTCATAGCTTGAAATGCAAATCATAAAAATTTACACCAGCACTGCAGACTACTTACATAAAATGCATATAAATATCATTTTGTATTTTCCAATAATATGTCTTAGTAAGATGATATTCACATTTTGTGATCAAAGCCCTGTAACATACTTCTGCAATGCAATACGATGATTGATTTTTTCAGTTCCCTCTTAAATCTTGAAATATTACTAAAAATGACTAAAACTAAAAAAGTTATTTTTACGTTTACGTAATAGAAATCAGTGAAGATTTCACAGCATGATACATAACCTGAAGTCTGATGTTTTTTTTTTTTTTTACAATGATACTAAAAGGCCTTGTACTTGTTAAAAACTTCGACAAAATGCACAACAGCAAAGTTTAGCCAAGTTTTAATCATGCTGAATTCAGAGGCCTTCAAAATCCTCAATAATTGCAATGCATTTCAGCCATCTGTGTTTGCTGTTATTCCATCTAGGTAATTTATTTAGCAAAATATCAAAAAGTCAGCATGACCGAGCAAGACTTAACGTGTACATCACTCCGAATTAAAAAATGGTTTAGACACTGCATTGCATGATGACTTTATAACAGTATGCAAAGCACTCAGTTTTGCAAGCAAGTAAACAATTTCATCAAGAACATTGTGTTTATATGATGCCATGAATGTTAGGAAAATGAAGAAACCAAATCAGCCATATGCTGCTACATTCGTACAGGGTAATCATCATCAAGTTGTAATATGCCATTAGAAGACAACGACAAAATTATTTGTTCTATTTAATTCCTCGAAACCTTGTCACAACAATGGATTACTTCATTAATGCTAAATTACACCTCTCAGCCTCATGAGGATACGGCACCTTTCAGCTATGAAAACAGAAAACCTCCAGCTCCAGCAGATGCTTTTGACTCAACATCTTAATTTGTGCTGTGGGCTTCATTCATGTCGCTGTTCCTAAAGAAAGAGGTACTAACTATTGTTAACTGCTCCCTGCAAACTGGCTTTTAGTGCCTTCAAAAGTGCCATGCTGCACTTGACAGGAAAGCAAGCTGGATTTTTCTGTTCCAAAGATGTTCTCTGCTAATATTCATTATTATTTTTCAAAATGCATGGACAAATTGAAGTAAAATGTCTTTGAAATCTCCAGTTTCTTTGGTTCCAGCTGTTGTGGGGCCTGTTGGCACGAAACATCCTTAATATTATTATCCCAGTTTAGATCAGTCTTCTGATCAGCCAATTACAGCATGTCTAAGTGAACACCTGTTAGGAAACAGATATCAGAGCTGTTCCGGCTGTACAGAACGGCCCTAAACATTAACCAGATGGAAGTCTGCTGTTTAGACTTGCATAGCATCTAACTGACACTTATTCTGCTATAAAATGAAGCAAAGAAGGCGTATCTTTTTAAAGCTGTGATAAAATGTTTATTGAAGCTTATACTTTATTTTATCGTTTATATCTTCTTCTTTTTTTGTCTACATCTAAACAACACTGGGCCAAAACTATAAAAGTTGCATTGTCCTGCAGTAACTCCAGGCTGGGTAAAAAAAAATCAATTCAAATAAAAATGTATAAATATATTTTTAGAGTTACATAAAATATATTACTTTATTACTATGTACATATTTAAAATGTAAATATACTGTATACACAAATATATAATTATAAATTAGTTTTAATTACTTATATAAGTTGTATATTATATAGACCTATAGCAGATGCGTCTCCTATATATTATATATAAAACACACAGAATGCGTATAGTGTGTGTGAATGTGAAAATCAATAATTTGGTCTCTAATTGGTTTATTTCTATTTTCTTAGATAAAGACAGACAGACAAACCGACAGATAGATAGATTATAATTAGAACGCACACTAGTAATACATATCAAATAACTAGTGCGATATGTAGTACTAGAATAGTTTTAGTAACAGTATTTTAAATAAAAATAGCAAAAAACGGCTTAATAAACATATGTCAAGTTAAGCTTTAATTTGCGTCTTTTGACTGAAACTTTCAGAAGACAGCTAGATCCTGTAGAGACGCTCGCGCACCGCTCGCTTCGCGCGTGATGAACGAACATTGCTTTCTTTCTCTCGCTCAGTTTCTATCGGCATCTCATCGGCGCTGACCATCGAGAGCAATCGCCTCCTATTGATTTATCGACCCGCTCCCACCTGGACAACGATACACCGCCCTTCGCGTCGTGAACTGCGTTTTAATGACCTATTTACTGGCCGCGCGCGTAAACATGCTTAGAAACTATGAGTCGGTCGCACAGATGTCACATCACTCCAGTCGTTTACCATGAGAGAACAGAACATGTGCTGGAAGATTATTGCGACATTGAGCTTGGACTGTTTTAAAGGTTCTCCGTCGTCTTCGCACAGGTACGTCACATTTCAATAACTGTGTCAGTGTTGCGCATTATCTGTATGAAGATGTTTGCATACAGGATTCGTGTTGGCGGACTGAACAATGGCAGACTATAAATGGGTTGCTATGGCAATGCCTGTTCCGAACATCATCTTTACAGAGATTGTGCGATGTCACTAGAATGCATGATCCATACAAATCTAATGCATGGACAAAATATGACAGACTACAGCACAAAATAATTTGTGCCTCAGTCATAGACTAAGATGGTTTGCAGATGTGGTCTAGTCTGTCTGTTTTAAGGCACTTTCAAGCTTGATCAGGCTGTAAGACTAGCTTAAACTACAGGAGCTGTTATTGCATGCTGACTTTAACGATAAAAATGATGTAGTAGGCTATTGATAAATGGAAAATTCATCCTGGGGTCACAACACTAGGTTATGCAACACTACCTTCCTTTGTGAGCATGTCATATTTCTGCTAAATGGAGGGGAAGGAGACAGTTCTCAGATTCTACTTCGCCTCAGATGTGTCTCCTAAAAGAAAGGAAAACAGATATACAAATATAAAATACACACACACACACACACCGAATGATTATAAAGTTGTATGTGAATATCAGTTTAAATAATAATTTGTTGTTGGAAGTATATTGGAGTTCTTGTGATTTCAAACCTGAAGGTTTAAAGATGTTTCTTAATTTACAATTTGAAATTAATACATTTGATTTATTGAAATAAGTATGTTTATTCCAGAATTAAATTAGAATTTGATTGCCAAAATTGCCATTTTTCACTGTAGTCTTAAAAAAAAAAGATTGAAAAAATCCAATAAATCAGCATTTGTATTTATGATAGACAGATTAAAGCACATTCCTACATTTAAAGTTAAAAAAAAAATGCATTTGCTGTAAATTTAAATTTAAATGAAAATAATTCCAACAACCATCAAGATTTGAATTGAAAACTTTGAAATTGAAAAACAAAATAAATTAGTTAATTTTTTTTCCCCACATTATTTTATTTCCCTCTGACCTTAAAAAAAGGGAAAAAAATCACGTGGTATTTACATTACACTGTATGTAATTAGTGACCTAAAAATGCTAAGCTATACATTATGTGCATAGTTCCTCCATTTACCAGTTTACAAGCAGTACAGAGAAAGAATTCAAAAAGCAATTCCAATCTCTAAACAATCGCTTTCTTCCTTCCCATGGTCCTTCAGGTCATCCACGAAGCTGGGCTCGAGTCAGGCTGCCAGCATGGAGAGCAGTTCTCTGACCGGTAGTCTGTCTCTGAACTCTGATGTTCCTCACTGTCAGTGCTGCATCTCTTATGAGGCCCGGCTGAAGCGTCTCTCCTGCGGTCACCTCTACTGCGACCCCTGCTCCGATCAGATTGTCAACCTGGCTTTTGAGGACATAGAGGGTCTGGCCGAATATCCCTGTCCAATGTGCAAAACCCTCCGTCACTTTGGAGGCTTTGCTTCAGTCCACAGCTGCCAAGGCATTACCCACTGTTCGCCCTTCGGAAGCCAAAAGCAGCAGCTAGTTGAAGAGAAAGGAGGCCTGTGGGAATGATTGTGTCATTTAAAGGAATTGTTCACCCAAAATTGACAAAGTGCTGAAAATGTACTCTCCCTCAGGCCAACCAAGATGTAGATGAGTTTATTTCTCCATCACAACAGATTTGGAGATATTTAGCTTTAAAACACTTGCTCACCAATGGATCCTCTTCAGTGAATGGGTGCCGTCAGAATGAGAGTTCAAACAGCGGATAAAAACATCATCATAATCCACACCACTCCAGACTTTTGAAGTGAAAAGCTGCGTGTTTGTAAGAAACAAGTCTATCATTAAGGTTTCTTTTAAACTTTAAACCTTCGCTTCTGGCCAAAATAGTTCATAATAAAGCTTCCTTTGATGAAAAAGTCCATCTCCTGCTGTCTCTCAAATCAGCTATTTTAGACTGGTTTTGCATGTAAATGTGCATATTTCTCTTTTGATTGAGAATAGATGACTCTTTCACTGGAACAAGCAATGTTATGGCTAGCGGACTGGAAGGTTTGAAGTTAAAAATGTCTTAATAATGGATTTGTTTCTTAAAAACATGCAGATTTTCACTTTGTAAGGCATTAATTGATGGAGTTGAGGCACATGGATTACTTACTTAATTGTAATATTTTATGAGCTGTTTAGACTCATTCTGACGGCACCCATTCACTGCAGAGGATCCACTGGTAAGCAAGTGATGTAATGCTGAATTTCTCTAAATTTGTTGCAGTAACAAAACAAACCCATCTACATCTTCGATGGCCTGAGGGTGAGACCGTGTTCAGCAGATTTTTTGTTTTGTTTTGGGTTAACTACTCCTTTAATGCAGTGGTTCTCAACTGGATTTGTTTCAAGACCCAGATTTTACATTATTCATCCTTTATAAGATTATATAAGTTTACTAACTACACACAATTACCAGGACAGATCCATCACTCATTTTCAGGTCCTGACCCACCAGTTGAGATCCACTGCGATTGAGCTTCATATCATGGTTCAATATTCTGAATCTATTATGTGTAAAATGAGAATACAATGTTAAGTGAGACCTGCATCGTAAGTGAATCATTCAATAGGTTTCATTTGCTCTCCAGTGCCATTACTGAGGAAAAGTAAGTTGATGCTAAGAGTATTTTATTTCATTACTGGTGGAAGTGATTTAAACAGACTCATAGATAGTAGATTCAGTTTGTATTTTGTTGTGTTTGTTGTTTTAAATGCCAGATGGTATATAGTAGTGAAGCTTACCTGAGTGTGTATTTATTTTTGTAACGAGTGCTGTTGATGTAAACATTTATTTATTGGGAAATTTACAATTCATGAACTTCTTGTAATGCTTCTTGTAAAGTGCTCATGTTGTAAATATCTATATTTTGATAAGACACAAGTATGTCAGGCTCATTTGTCATATATTTTTAATAAGCCAGGACAACAAATGTTAAGAAAACCATCAAACAGTTGTATTTAGGAACTATAACGTGTATTTATTTATCTAAAATGTGCCAATAAAGGCTGTTATAAAAGAATAAGGAATGAAAAACAGAACAGGAAAATAGGTAATGATTTGTCCCTGTGGCAGATGCAAGGATGAAAAATACAAAACAACTGGAATCAATTTTAAGGCACAAGCATTGGGTCATTTCCTGAAATGCAAGCAATTCTTGTGCCATCAAATAAACGTTTGCTTCAGTTCAGTCTTGTGAAATATGTTGATGCAAGATATTTCAAGTCCATTTCTCCTGCGAGTGAGACAATAGAGTGAAATCTCAACACGGTACCGTATGTTAATGTTTCCAGCACCTTTTCCCCGTAGGGGAAATAAAAGTAGGACACAAACCTCTGGAGCTACTCTCAATTTTGGAACATCACTGTTGTCAGACATTAGTGGCGTAACGCTTTTTGAGGAAGAACATCTCACAAGGACAGATCTGAAGATGTCTGTCTTGTAACACACATCAGTAAGGAGCTTCAGAGCTTTCAATCAAAACCTAAAAGGAATAGTTCACCTAAAAAAATGAGAATGGTCACATTTATGTTCTTCGAAATGCTGTTATTTCTCTCAAAATGATTTTTAAGAGAAAAATAACAGCATTGGGATGAGTAGATAACGACAGTTTTCATTTCTGGGTCAACTATTAACAGAATGAGCAGTTCCGAACACTGTAATTTGTAGAAAATCTGCCAGTCTTACAAATGAAATCCACAGGAAATGAAAAAAAAAAAAAAAAACACGTTGAAGGAAGTCCTGGAACTCCACTGATTGAAAACAGACAGAGAGAGTAATGCGCAAAAGATAAAAATGAGTGCTACTTTTTGTCCTTCCTTATACACAAATTGACTGAACTCTCATCACAAAATGATTTGAAAAACATTATATTATGATGAAGTAACACTTAAATATCCACTTAAAAGACAGAGGCAGCATATAAATAATCGTAATATCACTGATGTTGCATCTAGTCTCCATTTCTCTTCTCTTTTGTATTAATACTTAATAAAATACAAAAATGCATAACACTTGACAGTATTGTGCCGTTTCTTGTAAATATAAAGAGGCAAGACAGCGTTTTGTATTATTTGCATTCAACACGGAGGCTGAAGATTATTTTGTGTCCATCGTGTGGCCGTTCAGGGAACTGCAAAAGTTATATTATTAGCGCGATAGCAGCCATTTTCCCGCCTTTTAGGTTGAGGAAACACAAATCGCTATTTCACTAGCCTACCGTACCATGAACTACTGCTACATGCACAAACTACTTAAAGCAAAAACTGTTTCTTGACCAACACAGAAGTTATCAAATCAATATTTTGGCATAAACCTCAGACATATAACATTTCACATGCAGACATATACTAGCACTCTCTGCTTCGCTACAGTTTTTCAGTTGTATTTAAATGAATTTAGTTGTTATTTAGTCACCCTCATGTCGTACCAATGTCTTTTTATTGTCTTTCTTCCAAGGTAAGAGTTTCACATAGTGCAAATTACAAGCTTTCAAGCTTCAAAATTAACCATTTAGACTGATTCTGTGAACAGAATCATTTGATTCATTGAAAAGATTTATCTCGATTAATTGCATACAGCTACTTTTAAAATATTTTTAGCGAATAATGATTAAAATTTTTTGTCTCCACACAAAATCATGACTTCACGAGAAATATTATATTCATTCGGATGAAACAACATGAGGATAAATAAATAACAAGATTCTTTTTGCTAGTCTGTTTTATGCTAAACTTTACATAGCTACTAAACTAAAAAAAAAGCAGCCCATGTCAATCTGTGCTTTTTCAAGTGCACATGGATTTCATGTTTTTAGTGAATTTCTGCTTTGTACCGTATTGTTTCAGTAACACAAACACCAGAGGGGGGTGTTTCTTTCCTTCCTCAAGATCAGTGTGAGTTTCCGGGGCGTTTGGGAGGTTTGGCACTAGGGGAGGGAATGTAACGCTGCCCTGATTGTGGCTCTTGGTGACCGAACAGAAATGTGTGCTTGCCATTATTCCTCTGTGCAGGCCTGGATGGGTCAGATGCCGTCCGCTGGGCTCTGGAAGGGACGGAGGACTGGGCCGCACCTCGGCTGGACAGCAGCGGCTGTTGTTGAGTTGTTCTAGAGGAAGAGGAGAACAGGAAGGTCCCATTGTTGGCATTCTGGTTGAGGTTGGACTCCAGCCGGTGTGGCTCCTGTCGTTTCGTCTGGTTCTCGGGGCGTCTGTGAGCCTGAGCCAATTTCTCTCGGAGCTGCTGCACTTCCCAGGCCAGCTGATCTAATGGATGCTGACTACAGGAAGACGTGGGGTGTGAGAAAGCCTAAAGGAAGTGTAGAGAGAGGATGTTATAAAATTGACTTGCTAGGATGTTAAATACCATATTTTCAATAATGAAATACCCATCTATCCATCCATCCTTTTATCTGTTTAATCATTTTTGTGTTTAGCCATCTATTTATATGTTCAGCCATCCATTTATCCATCCTACCATCTTTTTAGCCGTCCTTCTATACAGTATATCTACTGGTTTAGCCATTCATCTGTCTATCCTTCCATTCATCCATCCGTCCATTCATTTATTCATCCATTCATCTTTTAACCATCCTTCCATACAGTATATCTACCTATTTAGCCATTCGTCTGTCCATCCATTCATCTGTTTATCCATCCATCCATCCATCCATCCTCACACAGCAGTCTATCTATCTTTCCATCTATCCACCCACCCATTCATTTATTTAACCATCTATCTGTCCATCCATCCATACCTATATTCATCTATCTGTTCATCCATCCAGTGATCCATCCATATATTCATCTCTCTGTTCAGCCAATGATCTCTCCATCAACTTATATTCTTCTATCTGTTCAGCCATCCATCTACCTGTTCATACATCCATCCATACATATATCCTTCCATCCATCAGTCCATCCATCCATCCCCACAGTGGCTTTCACAGTACATAAAAACACAGCTTTGCTATTTGTTTTTACTGTATTTTTATGATTTGCATACCTTAAATTTGCAACCTAGTGGGAAAAAAGCAAACAAACCCCATCCCAGTGTACCTGAGCATGTAGTGCACCCCGTAAATAGCAGCCCCTCCATACTCTGACACAGGGTCCCAGGAGCAGGGGCAGCAGGGGCTCGTATGGGTCGTGGAGGATTGAGCGGTTCTCTGAGGGCTCAGAGAGCGAACAAGCTCTGATGAGACGCTCGAGTCCAGACAGACTCTCAGATGAAGGAGCCCTGCGGTGGCTCTTCCAGTATGAGCCAGAGTTTCCGCTTCTCCAGGGGAGCAGGTTGGAGGGATGGGAGAATGTGCCACGGGACAACAGGAACACAGAGCCTGGCAGTCCATCATTGTGCTGAGAGAGAGAATAAACACCATGAACACACTCTTTAACAGGCTAATGAAGCGGTATAGTCAGTTGACAACCCAATTAGAAAAATGACCTAATTTTGGCACAAGTTTATTAGTTGGCCTCATTTTTAAAGAACCTCCTTTTTGATTTCCAGCCATCTAGGGCAGCCCAGAAAACATGAATCAATGATCATTAACTTGACACAAGCAATGCCTGTTAGTGTATAATTAATTTCTCCAATTCCCTACTCAATATTGTTTCTCTCTATAAGGGAAGGAGGAAATTAATAGTCATATCTGATGCTTTTACAGTGCAGTTATTACAGGGATGATGCCTCTGGAGAAACCCGAGATTAAAAGAAGAATCCTAACTAAATATGAAAAGTCGCTCATTGTTTTCTCAGCTTCAAGTTATTCTGACCCTGTTTTACTCTCTTGTATTGTCTTGGATGGTGACTTGTACAATAGCATTCAAAAGTTTGGGGTCAGTAAAATTGTATTCTTTTTTTTAAAAAGAAGTCTCTTAGGCTCACCAAGGCTGCATTTATTTGAGAAATTACAGTAAAAACAGTCATTTTTCATAATATTCTATCAATTAAAATTTTTTTTTTTTTTTATCTAAATCTAAATATATACTAAAACATAATCTATACCTATTCTGCAAAGCTGAATTGTCAGCATCATTACTCCAATCTTCAGTGTCACATGATCCTTTAGAAATCATTGTAATATTCTGATTTGATACTCAAAAACATTATAATCAATGTTTAAAATAGCTGTGCTGCTTAATATTTTGTGGAAACATTGATAATTTTTTTCAGTGTTCTTTAAGAAATAGGACGTTAAAATGAACAGCATTAATAGTAATATTGCCTAATTTTTTATGCTTTAAAGCTTAGCTGCAAAGTTTAATTAAAAACAAACAAACAAACAAACAAAAAACAGGGTAAGATTGACATGAGGGTAAATAACGTGAATAAAAATTTTATTTTGGGGTCTCAGATTGCCTGATTGATTGATTCGAACCTATAAACCTTTTATTAGCAGCCCAGATCTGTAACCACTGTGCAATATTTCTATTTCTATACAGGATGAATGTGTCCTTTCCGAAATGGGACTGTTAGTGTCATCCTCCCAGAAGATCAGTCTTACCCAGCTGCGGTCCAGGTTGGTGTTGAGGTTTCCGTTGAGGACAGGTGGAGGGCAGGCAGGCTGTGACACAGGTTGGGTGAAGCGGGCTCGTCTCTGACCGCTGTACTGAAGGGCCCAGTCCCACACCGGAGGGAAAGGTGGGTCTACCAGCTCCTCTGGGGCGCCCATGGCCAGCTCCCTCAGACCGTTCACTGGGGTATAGCTCTGAGGAAGATGCTGCAGGGAAACAGTGTGAAAGTACACACTTCAGATCTGCTGCTCAAATCAGCAAACATCAAGACATAATATATATTATATATAATTGTTAAATATATATATATATGTATGTATGCGCAATGCTTAAATGAGTAGTTCACCAAAAAATGAAATTGTTCACTTGAAAAGACTTGGACTAAAACACTTGATTCATATGGATTTGTTTTACTAAACTTTTAAGGCTTGGATCGTCTGTGTTCTGTGTTGGTTACCTGGATTTTCAGGTTTCATGACAATTATTTTTTTATTTTTTAAACATTATCCAAAGTCTCATGGATTTGGAATGACAAAAAAATGAGTAAACAATGCCAATTTTTTTTTTTTTTTGGTGAACTATCCCTTTAATAATCAAAAAGGATTTAATAAAGAGAAAATAGTTGTGCTTTACTATAGTAACAGTTTCTCACATCTTTTGCATCACTAAGTGTTGTTAAATTATAAGATAACTATTAAATCAGTATATATATATATATATATATATATATATATAAAATCAGTGCTACATTTCTTTCAGGATTCTTTGAAATTGATTTTGTGTGATGTATGTAACATTATAAATGTCTTTACTGTCACTTTTAGTCAATATAATGCGACCTTGCTGAACAGAAGTATTCATTTTTTGAATCTTACTGGTAGTTTATGTATTTAAGCAGCTGTGCAAAAGGAAGATAATGTACAATTTTCCGATGCCTTATTGTAAAATTAACCCCTTAGGGCAAAGACATTACTGGATTAAATAGCTCTAATGTAGTTTGCAGATTTTTACATTTAGTCATTTAGCAGATGCTTTTGTCCAAAGTGACTTACAAATGAGGACCACAGGAGCAAATCAAAATCAACAAAAGAGAAATTATATACAATACAAGTGCTATCACAAGTCTTAGTTTGCTTAACGCAGTATATACAGTATAGCTTTTTTTTTATGTTAGAGGTATTTTTTGCTTTTGTTAATTGTATGATTAATAAAAAGAAAACTGAATACAAAAATATTAGAAAAGAAAAATTAGATTTTTTAAAAGAAAACAAGCAGTATATGCAAAAATAGAGTGCATGTCTTAAAGGGAAATGTTTTTTTAAGAATATAATTAGAATGGAGAGTGCTAGAGTTAGAGGGTCAAATAAAGATGGAAGAGATGTGTTTTAGCTGATTCTTGAAGATGATTATCAAGGATTCAGCTGCTTGGACTGAGTTGGGCAGGTCATTCCATTCCACCAGAAGTGAACATTTAATTACAAAGTGTGTGAAAGTGATTTTGTGCCTCTTTGGAATGGCACAATAAAGCGACGTTCACTTACAGAATGCAAGCTTCTAGATCGAACATAAATGTATTAGGTAAAGGGGTGTAAAGCTTTTTGTTTGTGTCTTGACGTAGTTTGTGAATACTTGTGAGCGGCGACATCTCTCCCTCTGACTGTTGGCCAGGAAGCTGCTGAAGAGTGGAAGGTGCACACTGTCATGCAGAGCCAGCAGGTAGTCTTCAGTAAGCTGGAAGCGTGCGGGATACTGCGCCCACAGCTGCCACACGCAGTCCAGAAACAGCAGGAACACAGCGGCCTGCCGGAGAGCAAGGTACATCATACAACTCATTTAGAACAGGACTCTTTCTGTCAATTCAAACTAAAACTGCAGCTGAAATGAGGACAAGTTCAGCTGAAGTCAATTAAAACAGTGCTCACAACCTCACTTTATTAAAAATATACTCCCACCCATATTGGTGTGCTGCATATTTTTTTGTCCACACCACATTATCATAAGCTGCGCAACAAGTTTGATCAGTTTGTTTATCTGTGGACACGGTTTCATTGTTTACCTTCAAGGGAAGGTAGATGATAACGTATAATATGACACTATTGTTTGCTGAAAGAAAAGATCTTCTGGCTGTGTCCAAAACCTAGCGAGCATTCTTTATTTTTAAATCATCATTTAAAAAAATCTAAATGTTTTGACTCATTTTATATGTATGTGGTTTACAGGACATAGCGTTTTCTCATTCTTTTACCTCCTCTTTATCACTTTCTCTGTGGTAGTTGATCCGACTCAAGAATTTGTGTCCGGCCGTAATCCATTCTTTCTGAATTAAGCCCTGAAATCCAGCCACGGTCCTGCAGTGAGGGTCACACATCACCTGCACCAGACTGCAGACCACACAGTTCATATCTCGATCCTCCGGCTCTGAAGAAACAGAGCAAAACACAAGGCACTCCATCTTTAAACTTAAAATGACTGTAAACAGAAGATCAGGGGATTTCATCGCCCTCTCACGGTACTTTCTCAGCATCTCTGCTCGGTGCACATGTGGCGAACAGGTTTTACAGTGATAGATGGATACGTCAGCCTCATCTGAGAAACTCATTCCTGAAGTTATTTACTGGTTGTCAAGACACACAGAATATTGATGTCTATGGCAGGGCAGCTGTGGGTTACATGGAGCAAAACAAACGCTTTAGAGGACTGTAAAATGAGAATTTAAAGAATTGAAGGGCTCTGCCAGATGTCACTGTTTGTTGGTTTATGGGTTAGGAAAAATAATAAATCCCAACTGTGTGGTATGTTTTAACTTGTGGTAAGTGTGTGTCATTAAAAAGAGATGAAATTCTATTGTCACAAACTGCAATCCTATTCGAAAAGATTTTTAGAAAAGCACATATGGGAAAGATTTCAAGCAGAAAAAAAGTGCAATATGTGCAATATAAACAAAGCCTAAAACTCACAAATTAAAGATAGTAGTATACTGTATTTACTTCCAAACTGAAATTTCTGAAATAAATGGTGAAAATGGCAATACAGTAAAGATTAGTATGAAAGTCACATTTACACTACCGTTGAAAGTTCAGGGTTGATATGATTTATTTATTTATTTTTATGTTTTTGAAAAAGTCACTTCTGTTCATCAAGGCAGCAGTTATTTAATAAAAACAGTAATATTATAAAATATAGTTATAATTTAAAAGAATAGAATTTAATTGAATTTCCACAACAAAAAAATAATTAAGCAGTGCAAATGTTGAAATGCTTTATATTTTTTAAACTGAATATAAAGTTATAGAAATATAAATATTTTGGAACATTATAAAAGTCTTTACTGACACTTGATCAAATTTAAGGCATCCTGGCTATATAAAAGTATTAATAAAAACAAACAAACAAAAAAACCCATCTTGCTCACCCGGTACATACATGTAAAGGCCAAAGGTTATACTAACATCTTATTTTCCCACTGTATTCAGCACAGATTGGATGTGTTTAAACAGTAAAGACACACATAAATCATTATGTGCTAGCAGGGTGCAAAGTTCAGAGTCGGGTCAGATGGCCATTAATGATCAGTTTGACTAACCTTGGAGAACAACAGTCATGTGACCTCCTCTGAGCAAACAAGCCACCTCTGCAGCTTTTCTCAGACAGCACCTGCAGAGACACAATCACATCAAACACAGCAGGGCAAAGCACACACAAACACACACAGCGGGATACACTGATGAAGGCAACATCAAATACACAAAGCTAAAAATACAAGTTTAGAGCTTTGAATTGTGGGATGTGGTATGCTCTTTTGTATACTGCACATTTTAACAAATGAAGTTTAAGTAAGGTTTGCATGCTTTTGCTTTCCACTGTTCACATACTACAGCGCAGAAAAAGTGAGAATGATAAAGAAAGCAAACATTGTAAATGAGAGAAAACATTTCTACATAATGCATTCAAATATTGTTTTATAGTTTAAAAGATCACTATGTATATTAATGCACAATATACCGAGTATAGTCGAGCCAGCGAGTGCTTTCAAGAGTGGAGAGCCACTTGTCATCAGGCACTGACACAGATGATGAAATATCTGTTGGGCAGAGAGACAAAAATACATTTTATTGACCAAATAAATAAATATAAATAATATAAATGCCTGTAAATGTAGTATAATAAATGTTATATGAAACAACACTAACAAAAATGCTACAATTGTAGCTAATAAATAAATTTGAATATATTTACATATACATGTTTAATGTGCATAAATTGTTAAAATTAAACACTTTCATTTTACATATTAAAAGCAATCCAAAAATTATTTACAAATTTTACCATGTACTTTTAATAATATTTGAATATAATAATTGTTATTGTTAATATGTTTGCACAGCCCATGCCATGCCTAATCTCACAATTGCTGAAAATCTGTCACTTCCCTATACTCAGAACTAGTTGAAATTTCCCAGCATTTTTAGCATCACACCACAGACAATGCAAAAATGCAGCACACTCAAGAAGAATGTGAGAAACAAACAAAAGTGTGGTCAGCTGGCTGCCCGTCTGTGACAGGACTGGGCGAGCTGCTCTTTGAGCTCGCGGCACTATGAGGAATGTTTCGGGCCAGTGTGGCTTCAACCACAGGAGGAATGTGAAACCAGACAAAACAACAAGACTGTATCTCTGTAAGACTAAAATGTATCTTTTCAAACAACAGAAGCTCTTGACCTCTGTACACAAAATCTTTAAATCCACACTCAATTCTCCAAACAGCTGTTGCAACATTTAACCACAAAAGATAAAAGACATCCAAACATTCCAATTGTTCAGTTCAAAATATTCACAGTACTTCACTCAAAAATGAAAAACATCCATAGAAGTCACAGAGCAGGTCTATGTAAAGAGCAAACTAGTTTTATGATACTTTTATAGAGCTGTTTTGTTTTTTGTGGCACTTGAAACATGCAGACAGAATGAGTTCTCACTGAATGGAAAAGAGAAGTGTGAACATTCTGCTCGGCAGTTTCTTTTGTGTCCATAAAAGAAAGCCACAGGTTTTTGGAGCAACATCTTGAGTAAGTGAATGATTTGTTTTATTTTTGGATAAATAATTATTTTAATATGCTCTAATAAAAAGAGCTTTTTTTGGATGCTTATGTGGTGCTGCATCCATCAAGCTCGCTTGGTCAGTATTTACAAGGAGAGTTTGTTGGAACAGCAACAACCTGTCTGGAAATTTAAGCTGGCTTTTGCAGCAGGGTATCATCAGGCCATCAAAAATCAACTGAAATGACCCACCGCCCAGACAAAGTGTCCGGAGTCTGGTGTGAGCCAGCTGGATGTCTGCAGGTGATGGCATTTCCTCTCCCAGATCCACAATCACACACAGCTGCTGTCTGCCGAAGAGCACCAGCTCCAGGTTCCTGCAGATCACAGACGACAAGAGCTCCGTTCAGTAACGAATGCTCAGCTCCTGCAAAGAAACATCTGACCTAGAAAAAAAAGTAATGGCAAACCTGATGTCGTCTTTCTCATGGTAAATGTTATTTTGGAAGCTGGCCATTCTTAGTAAGTCACTGCCAAGTGGATGTCGCCAGCACCAGCGCTGAGGAAAGATAAATTATATATTAGAAATCATAAAAAAAGGTTTTAAAGGAACACGTCACTTTTTTTTTTTTTTTGGAATATAAGCTCATTTTCCAACTCCCCTAGTGTTAAACAGTTGAGTTTTACGGTTTTTGAATCCATTCAGTCGATAAAACTTTTAGCTTAGCTTAGCATAGATAACTGAACCTGATTAGACCAGTAGCATCACGCTAAAAAATGACCAAAGAGTTTCGATATTTGTCCCATTTAAAATTTTACTCTTCTATAGTTACATTGTGTACTAAAACCAACAGAAAATTTGTGATTTTCTAGGCTGCTATAACTATTCAGGCAATTTCTATTCTATTCATCTTGATGTCTTTTGTATTTGTGTCTAATTCATACTAAATATGTTTAGATCTTCAAATTAAATATAAAACACAGGCAACCTGAGTAAACACAAAGTACAGTTTTTCAATGATAATGCTATTTATTGGAGCAACTAATTTAGTATGAATTATACACAAAAATAGAAGAAATCAAGAAGGTGCAAACACTTTTTTACAGCACTGTAATTCTCCCAGAAGATAAATATTCACGCAAAAAAGCCACTGAATGGCTTCAAGTACTTCATATGTGCATCATATGAACTACTTCTATGGTGATTTTATGTCTGTTTTGGAGCTTGACAGACTCGTTTTGCTGCATGGAAAAAAATAACTACATGTACTCTGAGGACTATAACTAACTACTCATTTAAGGACATAAAAAGCATTCACAATACTTCATTTTCACAATGTGATGCATTTATAAAGAGATAATTCACCCAAAATCTTTAAACTCAACTTCATGTCATTCATGTTGAAAAAAGAAAGATATTTCCAAGAAAGCTGAGATCCAAACACAGTAGAAACAAGTTCCACAGTAGAAAGAGGTTTTTTCTTAGAGGTTTGGAATGGCATGAATGAATGATGACAATTTTTATTTTTGGGGGTGAAATATTCCTTTAAGCGAATATTTTGTGGGAAGTAATGTTGCGTAGGAACTGACTTTTTTCCTTAAGGATTTCATTTGCGAGGAGTAGGTTTTGGTTTTGGTTAATTTTGGTAGCCTTGAACAGAAAGTATTTACATTTCAATTATGGTAACAGTAAAAATGATTATGAAAACAACATTTAGGAACATTCCATTACGGAACATTTATCGTAGAAGTAAATAAAAGTCTTGTTTTGTAGCGGGATGTCAGAATGAACTCACTGGGATGCGACCCTCATTAAAGTGGGCAAATGTTTTCTTGAGCTCTGTGTCCAGGACCCTCTGAGGAACCACATTGAATCTAGGCAGACTGTAAGAACAAAGGAGGAAAAAATAGTAGTTTCCACATGGAACATGACGTGCGTATGATTGGACACGCTTGTGCAAACATGACATTATGTGGTGAGCTCACTGTACTTGCAGGCACAAATAGATATAGGCTTACATTTCTACACTGCCATTCAAAAGTTTGTGGTCGCTAAGATGTTGAAAGAAAAAACATCTAGTTAAAGTTAAAAACTTTAAGCTCACCAAAGCTGCATTTTAACTTACAGTAAAAACAGTAATATTATGAAATATGAATACAATTTACAATAAGTGTTTTCTATATGAATATAATTTTAAAATGTAATTTATTCCTTTAATGCAAAATGAATATTCAGCATTATTACTCCAGGCTTTAGTGTCACATGATTCTTCAGAAATCATCCTAATATGCTGATTCGCTGCTTTAAAAAAATACTTCTTATTATTATCAGCTTAAAATCGTTGTGCTGTGTTTAATATTTTTGTGTTTTTTATAGGATTTTTATAACAAATTGAAAATTTAAAAAACATTGTTTATTTGAAATAGAAATCTTGTATAAAATTATATATGTCTTCAGTGTCCCTTTTGTTCAATTTAATGCAGCCTTGCTGAAAAAAAGTATGAATTTCTTTAAAAACAAAAAAAATCTTACTGATCTCAAACATTTTAACATGCAATATGCAAGATACACTGTCATATTAATATATTACTATAAATCAGAAAGTAGTGGCCAGTTATAATATTGAAATAGGGTTATTTTGGTACATTTTGGTGTAAAATGTTTAAAAAAAAATCTTCATTTAATTTTTTTATTTGTATATTGCAAAAATGGCATGAGTAGTAAGATAATATATGCTATTTTGAACACACAAAAGATTATTCATCGGAGTGAATGTGTGGGAAAAGGATTTAGCAAACTGTTATGGAACAACGAGCATCAGTCGTGTCTAAAAAGCGGAAAAACGTCTTCTAATGTCAATGCTAATCTGAGCTCAGGAGGTCGGAAAGAGGATATCTACCTGGTGGACATCTCAAAGCGGTCATTGACAGAGCTGACCCTCCAGCCGCTGGCACCTGTCCTCTCCAGCTCCTGCTCCCATCCCATCGAACACTCGAACCAGTTCATGTTAGGGTCACGCCGCCTGTTGCTTAGGAACTGCTTCATTTCTATAGACCGCATAGAGAAGCATTGACTGTTTGGATTGATTACAAGATCCGGTTTGTGAGCAAAACCTCCTGAGAGCCGCAAATTCAATTTGCTCGCTGCAGAGCTCGTGGACTGGTGCAGTGAACATGCATTGACTACAAACAAACCTTGAGAAGGTTGAAAAAGGGCTAGAAGGTGACCTGTTTCAGATTACTTTCCATTATTCATCTGGTTACAGGTCACTTTCCCTCTCAGAGACGTGCCTTAGCTCACATTCCCTTCTATGATTCATTTGAATATCTATTATGTGTGGACAGAGCTAGAAGTCGGTGAAAACAATTATATTACAATATTATTTAGCTTTTTGAAAATATAAATGTAAATATTTATGTATTTGCTCTAAAATCCCTTTTAAAAACTTTATTTTTTTTTTAATGGAGCTATTATTGTAGTAGATTCAACATGTTTAATGCAAAAAGTAAAATACAATAATAAAATATATTTTAATAATAATAATAATAATAATAATAATATATTTTCCATCTTTTAATCTGGAAAATGTCACAGTTTAATTATGTGCTAATATCAGATAAATAACTTCACATATTACTATAAATCATATTGCAGATGAGCAAAATTGGTACCTTAAAGAAAGCAAAACAAACACATCAAATGGATATCTGAACAATATATATA
>JAUMHE010000068.1:18722643-18741496 GCA_032359235.1 Enteromius mattozi | reverse complement strand
CAAAGGACTTATAGTGTGTGTATGTGTTTGTGTGCATTTGGTTCCGGTGATCTGTCCACAGGGCTCATCTAGGTGTTTTTTAACAAGATGCAGGAAAGCACCTACTGGAACTATATTTAAATTGCATTAATCTCTATATAGACTTTCAGGTTTCATTTCCCTGCAGTGCAACTGAACCACACAAGTAGGTTAAAACTGAACACACTGATATTATCTATTTATGACAAAGCGTCTTTCATTTGTGCATCACTGCTGGGTAGAACAGAAGTCTAACAGGCATGACATACTTCTAGAAGTCTGAACCCACAGCTCTAATACACTTCAATGGAGAAAGAGCTTCAGTGTCTCTAACTTTTCGATATTGAGAGTTTGGACCAGAAGCACCTGGCACACCTGCAGAGAACAAAACAGGTTCAAGAAATGTTGTATTGCCAACATTAGCACCATCTGAGATCTTGTTAGCTAATCACTAATAATAAACAAACAGTCTTGATATTAGATTATATTAACACAAACAACCTCCACCCAATCCTGCAAAATAAATAAATAAATACGTTTTTAAAAATACCATTTAAATAAATTAATAAATAAAAGAAAAATTAAAACTAAAATAAACAAATAATTTGTTCCATTTTAGCCATCCTTAATGGAGAAAGAACAGGACAGTGAGAAGAAAATTAAATTCCATTATTATATTAATAAAAACACTGTTTCACCCTAAAAAAAAAAAAAAAGAAGTAAAAAGTAAAAAAAAAAAAGAATAATAATAATAATAATTACAATCAAAATAAATAAATAAACCTTTAATCAATTAATTAAAACAAAGTTTAATTAAAAATGTAATAAAATGTAATTAAATAAAAGAAAAATTAAAAACTAAAGTCAATAAACTCCAAGATAACTTTGTATATGATGCAGTTCTATTATTTTTGGAAATACCGCATATTTACTGCTTGCTCATTAGTTTAAGTTTTGTATAAATTTCCTCATAAACATACTAGACTCTAAAAAAACAGTCAGAACAAAATTTAAATCCACCAGAACAAGCAGAAAAAAGTGTTTTATTCTGGTTTCCTCTGAACATCTTGCCTGGAGTTCTTGTTTTTGATCTATTAAAGGCTGGTGTTCCAGCCAAAACCTGAAGGAAAACAACACAACAACAAAGTGTTTCTAAACAGAGGATCCATTTTAAAATTTAACTAGGACAGGAATAAATGCGTGCACAAGTGTTAGTTTGTTTATTTTTTCAGGCTTAAGCATTTAAACGGTCACTTTTTATCACTCTGTGATAAGAAACAGTGAAGTCAAAACAAGCAAACACACTCTTTCATTAATGCGGATTTCAATTGAAATCCCACCCTGCAGTATTCCTAAACGAAAACAGATCTACAGAGAGGAGTCATTAAGCATTCAAAGCCCATGCAGGAAACTGGACTGCTTAACAACTCAGAGGAAGTGAATAAATGTGCAATAAGCACAGGACAGATAAATGAAAGGAAAAAAAAAAAAACCTCAGTAGCACATTTCTGCTGAGGGTTCAGTTCTTCGAGTCACATGGTCGCCACCGCTATCGTGTAATCTCTCTCTTTCTTCACCATTAAACACATCCCTCCCTCCTTCCTCTCAGCTTCTGAGGGCAGAGGCAGCCAAGACTCATTGCAGTTTCCATTGCTCATGGCTTCCCCTGGTTTCTGTGGCCAGAGAATTCAGCTGAGGGAACATACAGGCCTCCTCTCCACCGAACCAGCCAGGCCAGACTCGCAGAATCTAGACGGCCAATGGGAATGTGGGAATGCACTGTGCCACCATATAAACCTCACACTGTTAAGTTTATTAGTCATCGCCTAGAGGCACAATAAGGCTTTGTGCGGAGCATCAATCTAGAGCTAAATGAGGCAGCTAGAGGCCCGGTGGGACGCTTAAACCTATCGCTTTATAGAGCCCAGCTATTGTTCGGCGGCTCGTTATTTTCATGCGCTCTTCGCGTGCATCTCTCAGCTGCAGAGAAATGTCAACAAACAGGAACAATGCATCTATTTATATTAAACGTTTGAAGTATTTTCTCTGTATGTCAGTTCAGATGGTTAAAAATAGCACCTTTGTTCTCAAACTAATACACCTGAGATGAAAAATCATTTTCGTCTAGCCGTGACGCTGCCTTTCTTGGACTTTATTTCCCAAATAAAACAGCTTATATCATCATTCCTTAGAACAGACGCGAAAAAACCCATCAATATTACAACAAGGGATATTGTGGTTAACTAAAACTAAAATCAATTAAAATGACATTTTCGTTACTTGGACTAAAATAAACGTTAACTAAAAAAAAAGGGTAATAAAAAGGTTACTTTGGCTAGTTTTCAAGGGAACATTTTTCATTTTATTTGATGTACTAAAATAACTAAAAATGAAAGATTTAGTTAAACATTATTGGGGTTTTCAGTATCATTCATATACTATTATTGTTATGGTTAATATTTTAAATTACTTTTTTTCACTTAAATAGATGTTTTTAAAATGAAAAATAGCCAAAACAAACATTACAATATTTATCAATTTTTTATTTAATATTTCTACTTGATTTTGTTTTAGATATTTAAATACTTTAACTTAAAGTAAACAATTTCAGTTACTTTTATTTTATTTCAAACATTTATTTATTTATTATTTATTTTTTATTTTTACTTTGTTAAATGCCATCATTATCTCAATAATTAAAATAACATGATTGCAACTTCTCATATTTAAAGATCTGTAGCATTAAATAATAAACGTTGGCACGTACCTTTGATAAATCGCAATTAAATATTTTCACTTGGAGGGAGATAGATCAAGGACCGAGTCATATCTAGAGACCTTAGGCAACAAGAAACCCAGAACACCCTAGTAACCGCATAGCAACACACTAAAAACCTACTCAGAACACATCAACAACCACACAGAAACGCCACAATACCAAGAACTGTGACAGTCATTTAGGATTGGCAAGCATCACTCTCCACAAAGCTATTTTGCAAAACTAATTAAGTTTTATATAAATTCATACGCACAAACCACCGCTGTTGCAGCTGTTTTTGTCACATAAATCTTATTCGGTGTCGTCATTCTCTTTATGGAGCTTATTAAAAGAAATCCATGTCTCAAGCAGCACAGGAAAAGCTCCAAGGTCAATTAGAGGGTGTGTCACAGTCTTGTTTATGTTATGCATCACTTTTTTAAATAATTTAAAGTCAAAACAAACCTTCAGCAAATCTCTTATTTAAACAAACACTCATCTCACACTGAAACCAGATGACGCCATCCACTTCGATAACATAAACGCAAGCAATTACATACGCCACATGGCATATTCCTCTCCAACCAAACAGGCAACAATGAATGAGATATTCCTGCGCTCTACAACAGAATATTAACATTCACAGTGCATGTTATATTTATAGTTTTATATATTTTTTAAACCATCAACATCCCAGACGAGCTGATCCCAAGACACTCATTTGAAGAGTCTCTGAAAATCTTTGTTATGACTGGTTTGAACTGGCTTAATGAGTTTTAAATGAAAAAGCCACTGTGGTGTAGTCTCGCCACAACTGCTACATTCACAATTCCTTCTCCATCTGTTCATTTACAGCACTGGATCAAAATATTGGTCGCCCCATTCTCAAATGCACCAGCTTGGGTGGCCTCCATCCACACAATCTACACAATTCAGGGAAGAGTCTGACGCTTGAGCAATAGCGATTCACCTCCTCCACACCTAGCAAGTTCTGGGTAGGCTGTTTCCATGGCAACAGCCAGATGTTGAGCACATCGGGGCCTCCACGCTCTCCAGAATCAATGGGTGGAGGCATCTGCTAGCATTTTTCCTCCTCTAGGCAGCTTAAAATAGCCAGGGAAGAAAAGTTAGGCGGTAGAGGTGAGCAATAGCAGATTATAGCTCAAGAAAGTAGATGATTTGCTCTCCCATAAAAAAATTGGTCATCATTTACTCCCACTCTTGTCATTCAAACAAATGTATTATTTTCTTTTGATGCATGAAACACAAAGATGAGGTTAGTAAAAAATAAATAAATAAATAAAGTGAAAGGTAATCTATACGGTTAGTCAATTTAAATATTTTTTTTTTTCATCCATACAAGCAAAGAGGATTTCAATTTATACTCTCAACCCTTAAAATAAATACATTTAAATAATAACTTAAAATTACTTTATAATGCATAATGTATATAAACTTTAATGTTACAATGCATTGCAATATATTTATGTCTCCAAGCATGCTTTATGAATGACTAAAATAGCTAAATAAAAACACACTCACCCCACCCTATGAGATAAAACATTAAAAAAAAAGAACAAAAAGGAACAGATTTCCTGAGAATCCAATAAAGGAGGCTCTGTTATTCAAACATATTTAGACATTATCATTTTAAAGTAACAATTAAAACCAGCCAGACATTCCTTACCCACTAAAGCAGATTTATGCTTTCTTGTTCCTTTTAGTTTTTTATACCCTATTTTTTTTCTAAATGGAAAAACTGACTCCTCAACCACAGATTGTGGACTATTCCATTTAAAGAGTTTTTGGTGAAATGAAATGATGTGAATGCAGTTTCCAAATATAATAAATGCGAGAGTTATGGAGGATAGAGTATACAACAGAAAAGTATATTCCACCATTCACAATCACAGCATCTGAAAAATACCAAGCACTGATGTAGTTCAGGTCCAAAACTAGTCAACCTGAGCCCAAATTCATCTGCCAGAAAACATAAATCATTCTTTAAAAAAAGTACTTGGAAAACTATTCTTTTAATGGAAAACTGACTCCCACCACAACATCAGATCCATTAAACCTATTACTGGTAAAAAAATTATGAATTAAACCTTAAAATCGTGCTTACTTTAATATGAATTAATATGAATGTTTATATTATACCACGCAGAAATCAGAAAACAATAATCAACTTCTAAATAAAGGATGAATGTATTATTTTTTTAAGCTTACCTTCATGTCCGGAACCATCTGTCTCACTTTAAAGGTGGTTTTGGACCCTGTCAACATGATTTCAACCTAAAACAGCTCCGGACTAACAGAATAAAAGGTGTATTTGAAAGAGGTTTGACGGTTTAATCCTGTCCATGTTACTGAAATCGGACGGTCCGCGTCCAGTCTGCATCACTAAAGCGCTTTCACACATTTCTCCATCCCTACTATGTTAATATACTCAACTAATCGTGAAATCATCTCTAACGGGAAACTATTTTCACAAAAAGGACGCGCTTTTTCCCCACCAGCATTTGTTTACAGCCCCTTCGCCATAGTGAAATGACACGGGTGTTACTGAGTAACAAAAACCAGGACCGAGTCTCTTAAAGGGGCAGTACCGCCGAAAACTGAATGCGCTTCTGTCCTTATGGACTGCTTCCATCTGTCTCTCAAAACCTAGAGAGCTGTAGCACTTTTGGACACCCGTGGTCATATTCCAAATATCATACAAGCGTACTTACTCTTACTATTTATAAGTAATATAGTATGTATACTATAAAAATAGCATTCACGTTTTCTGTATGAATTACTCACAAGATCTGACCTTTCATATGACAATTATAGGTCACTACAAGGGGTTAAGGTTTGGCTAGTCAGCTCCTAACGGTAGCATTCAACTGGGAGTCGTTGAGCAAGTAAGGTAAAAATAAATGCATACTATAAGACAATAAGTGTTTTTGACCTTGCATGCATGTCAACCTGTTATTGAGGATTCCCATAATATGAAACTTTCATTACCATAATAAAGGCACTTTGATTAAATAAATGCAGATTGGCTGATTGTAAAAGACTTTGTAAAAGATTGCTGCTCTTAAGCACTAGTCTATAACTTTAAAAATGCTATTTTAAAAAAATGCTAAAAATGTATTTCTCCAAAGCAGTAGTGAAGTATATAATGTAATTCCTTTTAAGGGGATAAATGTGTAAAAATATATACTAGAGGTATGAGAGAATAGTATATGCAATTATTGCATATACTGCATTCTATAATTCATATAATCAGTCAATTCATCACTAAAGCTCGTTTAACTTTAAACTCAAGTTAAACCTGCTAACATTAGACCAGTGTAAACTGACATGGCAAAGTAATTATTGGAAAGGTTTTGCATGCTAAAAATATGTATCTTCTCCCAAGCTTATTAAAAGAACATGGTGTAGTTAAATCTTGTTTCCATTCTATGCTTTATCAATGCATCTAAATGCGCAAAATACCAATCAATATTCATTAAGTTGTTTACAAACGATTCAGACTGCTGCACCATAATTCTCTTCAGCTCAAGCAAATTGCACTTCACAGGTGAGCAAACACACTTGACATTCCCATAGCTTTGACACCCTACTTACCTTGTCACTGCCGTATCAAAGAACCATTTCCGCAACGTCCAAACAGTAGAGAGACTGAGACAGCCGTCTTTACATTATGATGTGTGCCAAGCATCAGCGCTCAGGTGGTTATGAACACGATGCAGTGTGCACTGTGTGGAAAAGGCTTCCACTTGAAATGGATACCTGCAAAGCAAAAACAAATGAAAACTGATCCCAAAGATATCAGTGTTCGTATTACTAATTCATCAGACTCTCACTTTGAATTTATTAGAGCAAAAGAACTCAAGCAATAGCCCACAAAAATACCTCATAAATAATACAAACATCCGGAGCACTAATCTGGCAATTTGTCACGTTATAAAGCAAGTGAAAGCAAAATAAGCCGTCAGCAATCTAATATTAACTCGCATTGAGGAGAGTAAACGTTATTTATGCTTTACCCTGTACACTGTGCCCTGACACAAGGCAAAGATCACATGCTGTGGTAATTAGCAGTCTTAAATGGCACACAGCGCTTGCTGGAAATTAAAATTAAATGACTTTACCTTGCAGTAACTTAAGATATTTCTGAAAAAATTGCAAAGCTCAGATGCATTTTTTAGCTGAGTATGCTTGCTTATGACTGTTGTTTTTGTTCTTAATTTAGGTTTCCACACATCCATACTGGGATTACTAAAAAAAAAAAAAAACCCATTAACAGCCTTAAAATATTGAAAAAGGTCTATTTTTTTAATATTGTAATCACAAACACACCACCTTTAACTTCACAAGACATTATCTTTTGGACTCAAGACGCGTGGATTACTTGTAGATAATTGTGATGTTTCTATCTGTTTGGACTCTCATTCTGACGGCACCCATTCACTGCAGAGGATCCATTGGTGAGCAAGTGATGTAATGTTAAATTCCTCAAATCTGTTCTGAAGAAGAAAAACTCATCTTCATGTGATGGACTGAGGAGGAGCAGATTATCATATTTGGCTCAACTATTTCTGTAATTCCCACTAAAACTGTAAAATTCTCAGGTTTTCCTTAACTGTGGGAATAACATTATATATGCAGTTGAAAGCTCATGTCTCTGTAAAAATAAAATGTTTGCTATTATAAAGTCCCCCATATAAATACATGAAGAGAATGAGGGTGCAAAATAAAGTCAATACAAACAACTGTTTAAATACAATGAGAATTTTATTAAAACGGTGCAAAAAGAAAAGAAAAAAATAAAATAAAATAAAACTAACATAAAAATCAGATGTTCTTTCCACCTAGATTGCACTGTCACACAGCCTGGGGTCACCTCTCAAACAAGGAGAAAGGTAAACGGCTGAAAACAAACACAAATTGCCCAATTAGCCAGAAGTAATGCACAAATATGATTAGATAAATTGCATCTGCCAGTTCTGTACATGCAACAGTTTCAGTCTCATGCAAATTCGAGAATGCTGATGACTGTAGCTCTGTCACATCCATGAAAACATACCATATAAAAATAGTAAGCTACATCATAACAAAACAAAGCCCACTGTATTAAATAAGAGAATTTAGTGTGTGAAAACTGATGGCGGTGGACGCTACCGCCACCGTTAAAAAATGTACTCAAAATTCGATTAAGTATCATAATTCGCTTTTAAAATAGAAATCAAAATTAGGAATCTTCAGGAGGCCCGTCTGTTTGACAACTAGCCACGTAAGAAAGAACATCCTAGTTTCAGAACTAAACATCCCAAACTCTTTGAAAAATCTTACTACAAATATATATTTTCAAATCATACCTTGTCAGATCACTGATGGAGAAATTAGTTTGTTCACAAGAAACACTCAGACTTAAGAGGCTTCTCTTGTCAGCCACCGTCGAACGCTCCAGAATACTGACTCCACCACCAATCAGGGTACGGTCCTACAGCATACATTCATATTTTTAAAAAACACTGTAAAACTGCGCTTGATTTACAAAAATAACTCGAACGTATTTATACAACAGTTTTATTTCATAATACAAAAATGTTTGCACTCTTATTGAAGTCCAACGCTCGGGGTGGCTGAATGAGCTTTCCATTCGTTAAATAACTGGATCCGTTAAACGCAAGCGACGAGTACACTGGAAGGAGAACAAACTCCAACTGAGAGTAGTTGTCATTGCACTGACAATTCCCTCTTGTTTTGTGCCTTAAAGCTGCAATAGGTTTGCAAAAGCACAATTCACCAGACGCGCACACACAAACACAAGCTCACACGCTGAATTCCTGTTTTGCGACTTAGCAGAGTGGAAAATTGGGTAAATGGTGTATGCCTTACGTAAGACAGAAGAAAAAAAGAAAAATCAGTCAATCCCAATTTATATTCAAATGAGGGGGGGAAAAAAGCAGCAGCAGCAGCATACTCTTAGTCCCTTATTTACACTATGAAAACGTGAGCAATCGCTCTCAAAAGGTCAGTAGGGATGCGCTGATTCAGACATAAAGGTGACAGCAAAAAAGAAACCTAAACAAGTGTGCCATCTATTGGTTAAAAGAGTGAATAACATGTCAAAGATATCTTGCTGTCTTTGGGTGAAAAACAAAACTAGCAACCCGACACTCAGAGATAATAGACAATTTAGTGCTTTAAAACTGAGAATGTACAGCTTTAACGCATGGGAGATACCAGATGAAGAGAAGAGGTATGTTAAAATTTCGTTAGGATACTAACCTAGCATATATTTAACTGTGCAAATCGGTAATGCAAATGTGGGAACATTGTGGCCTTGAGCTGACACAGTTATACAATTATTTGCATACGACTGATTACATTTGTATCGAGTGTTTGAGAAGCGGAAGGGGGTTCGCTGCGACTACAACACCAACTCTACATCTACCATCAATGCAGCACACTAACACTTAACCACATCAAATGAACGTGATCACAGCAGCAACATCCTCTTACAGTACTATAGAGCCCATTTCACTTGAGCAAAGACAGGGTAAAGGGATATTCGGTCGTCATTTCCTCACCCTCATGTCGTTCTGAACCTGCATGACTTACTTTCTGCTGAATCCAGCAGAACGTCCAGACTGCTCTTTTCCAGATAACGAATGTGCTCCAAGTCAAAATGCTGTAACTAAATATTATATAACAGGGCAAAATTAGTAACATGTAAATATGACATGTAACAGACTGGTTTGACTCAGATTCAGAGAAAACTGAGTGCATGTGTGCTATATTAGCAGTTTTGCCCTCCAACATAGCTCTCATTCGCACATCCACATTGGCTTGTTGTGCTCAGTTAAGACACACGAACCAAATGGCGTTTGTCATCACTGGTGCCAAATTTGTCAGTATAGGTGAGATGGAGCAGAAGACTTTCTGTGAATAATGACTTCTGGTCCATTACTCACATTAAGTGATTGGTCCGCAGTTACTTCCATTGTATGGAAAAAAATCTACTTTTGCATTTGCCAATCATACAGGTTTGGAATGGCATGTAAGGCTGAGCAAATAACAGTATTTTTGTTTCTGGCTGAATTGTCCAACTAGCTGGCTTTTATGTCTGTTAACAGCGTAATAGGATTTTGAAGAGATAAATGTCGATGCACCACGCATCGTGTAATTGAGATACAGAGAGATCTGCTAGCATCCCTCTAAGTCCACAAATGTCGACAACGCTATAATCAGCACTGCAAATCCAAAACCAAACAGAAATAGAAATTCAGTTCAACAATCCCCCTGAACTAAGACTGAAAAGGCAACTAGGAAACAAGTGAGCTTCCGCACAACAGTGGCACCTACAGCCGAACCCTGACCTCCGCAGTTCTCCCTCCAGAACGGAGAGAAATGCCAGACTAGAAGCACAGCAACATAACAGTCTATTCATTGTCACGTCTGAAACCCACACGCGAAACCTCTGGACGTTAGAAAAGTGCTTGATTTGGTGCAGTGACTGCTCTGGGGGCGATTGATCATTAACATCTAAGCCGAGAACATTTAAAGGGGGCAGAAACTGTTTCAACATCAGCCCCCTTTGACCTGCGAGTACCTAGAACTCATTTATTAACATAACTCTTCTGTGTGATGTACCATTTCCGAAAAATGACTTCTGACTTCTTTCCATTTTTGCGCTAATTTTAAAGGTTTTGCACTTTTAAATGTTATAGAAACACTTGGTAGAACATAAACGACTGTGATTTTTAAAATGTGGATGGACATGTGAAGACCCAAAGCGAAACCTTTGGCTATCAAGGTTCAGCTCTATAAGTTGAACATCTTAGAAGTGAAAAAGCACCATTTTAGCTAATTCAAGCCAGTCGAGTATGGCTTTCAAAGGGGTGCAAGTTAAATTATTGTAGCGTTGGGCCAATGCAGATAACACTCACTTGAAGTTAACAGTGTAGTTTTGCCTTACACTTGCAACATGGCAAATCTTACATTGATTGCAGCTGAAATTCTACATGAAATGTCTATTATTATGTATACAAATGCAGCTGATATAAATACGTATTTTCTGGTTGTGCTTAACGTGTATTTTGGGGTACGCGGCGTGTTCGTGTAATGCAACGTAGAACATTGTGCTCCAATGTCTATTGCCTGTGCTCTACATTCTCGCCACTAGGAGGAGACAAGGAGACAGGAAAGAGGATGACCACGTCAAGCAAATGTGGGCGGAGCTTAAAGCTCCTGCCTATGAGCCACAGCAAATGTAACACAACAGCAGTCCTATTCCCACAATGGCCATTCATTGTGGTCTCAGTAACCTGGTTCAGAAAGGCCGAACTCATGTCTTAAAGCAAGATCCACGCAAACAGGATATGATGTTGCTCACACTGCGGTCTCCAATGAGTCCTATAGGGACAGAGATTGTCCATTCAAAACCTGTGTATGGCCGGCTCCGTTTCCCGTCTCTTCAGCTCCTCTCTGTAGCAGTACGAGCAGTAATTGCCCGTCTCGGGGTGGCCGTAGTAATTGCACGTAGGCGTTCGGCATTTGCTGGACTGCAGGTTGGCGAGGCCACCCGCACTGCCTAAAGAGTAATGCCTCACGGGCATCGGCCCATTGCGACTGTCCAAAGTGAAACGTGAGTCCCGCAAGCCATTCGTGTAGCCTCCAGCAGATTCGGTTGGGTAATCAATTGGTTCATGATCTTGGGCAAAGGATGTCAGGCAGGGGCTGATGATACGGGATGGGCTGCCCAAGCTAGCAGAAGGAGGGTGGTACTGGGTATGGGGCGGGCCCTGTGCTAGGGGGCAGTGCCGGGGCAAGGTAGCATAGGATGGTAGGCCTGGGTAAGACGACGGTGAGCCACCTGCCAGCTGCCGTCGTGTATCCAAATAACCATGCATATGAAGATGCTGTGTGAGTGGGATAGGAGAATGGTTAATGAAGGTGGGCCTGGGGATTGGGACCACACCGGAGTACATCACCGGGCCGAAAGACGACGACTTCAAAGCGTTAAAAGTAGGAGGCGAGTTATCAGTGACTTCCTCTTTGCTTTCAAAACTTCTGTAGCTCAGCTCAGGCACGTCCTTTTTTAGTTGGGACCCAACAGTGGTTCCGAGACCTCCTGCCGCTTTCCGCTCAGCTTCCCTTCTCTGTTCCTGTTCGGCACGGAAGCGCTCCTCGGCGTCAACCAGGTAGCGCTGGATCATTTCCTCCTGAAATGGCTGCCGGTTGCTTGTAGTGAGTAGCGCAGCGAAAATGTACTTCCTTTCACCTTGCATAGCGGATCGGAGGATGCTTAGACTCACTTTCACATCAGAGCTGTACTTAAAAGGGTCGCCTTCAGATGAATAGCTTCCATTTTGTCGCTCGCTGGTTGAGGAGGGTGAACCTTTCCCAGAGTCCTCAGAGCCGGTTTGAATGGAGGGAGAGCTGTCCTTACTGCCCTTACGACCTCTCAGAGAGCCTTTCTTCTTCTCTTGACCCTCCTGTTTGGATCCACTTCCACTTGCATTCTTCCCCGTCATCAGGCCTCCCACATTCTTTTTTAGCTTACTGCCCAAGCTCTTGCCAAAGCTACCCAGCTTGTTGGCAACGGAGTCTGCACGTTTCTTGTCCTTATCCTTTTCTTTGTCTTTCTTCCCCTTCTCCTTTCCAAGTGTGCCAGTTGTCCCTGCTGAACTATTACTGGATGAACTAGAGGAGCTGGAAGATCCACCACTTGTTTTTCCTGTTGTGCCACTGGTTCCAGTAGTGCTGCTGTCTCCATTGCCATTGGAACTGCTGCTGACAGACTCCTTATCGGACTCTCCGGAGTCTGGCGGGGTACGGGCATCCTCTCCTGCAGATGCTGTAGGTGACTCTGGCTGGGCCAATGGGGCCTGCTATGAAAATATATAAATAAAAATATATTTTTATACACGCTACACCACATAATATGAATGCCAAGATCAAAGGCGATTCTACAATTAATCTTAAAATTTTTAGACCCTGTAAACACCCTGAATTAAAAATAAAAAATTAAAAAGCAAAAAATCCAAGTTAATAATAATTTACTATTTAATTATTTCCACATTTTTAATTAAGAAAAGACTTACACATATAATATATAAAAATAAAACACAAATACTATATTAAAATTATAATAAAACTACATTAAGTATATAGCAAATGTATAAAAACTTTTTTTTTAAAAAAGAGAGAGATTAATTTAGAGCTAATTTATCTCAGGTTTCTGGCTGATTGTTTACACTTAACCAGTTAAATTATTCTTAGCGTGTCAAACAAAGCAAGAAGCTCACCTGTACCTCACAGGGTAGAGGAAGCCAGGTGACAGTCATGTAGCTATGTAGCAGATGGAGCTTGGCCTCCAGAGATAAGGTTACACTGAAACCAAACAAGAGACAGGTCAGAGCGCTGATATTCACTTATAAGTGGCACTTTAAATGCCTTGAAAAATAAAACAAATAATAATCAACATGTTTCAAGAAAATACAAAATAACATTTGCATGAGTAGGAAAAAGTCACAAGAACGAAGTATTAAACAAGATAAGTAAAATTATTTTAAAACAGAATTTCATATAGTGACTATTGTGAAGCTGTTGGAATAAGAGGAACTACAGATACAACACTGAGCTATTTGAGAGCTTCTCTGTGTTCCATTCATAGCAAGCATTTAGTGATAATCTGCATTAAAGAATGAGAGCTGCCAATCTTGAGTGTTATCCAACAGCGCCCAGTCCTAGCAGGCTCCACAGGGCTAATGCCGTCATTATGGTCAGACATTCCTAAACTCTGCTGTAAATAAGTCAGAGCCGAGTCATTTTGCACTACATAGCCAAAATAACCGGAATACTTTGAAAACATTATTCAGAGCAAATTTGGTATATACACAACACAGTGATTTCAGGAATGTTCCAGGTTTAAAACAAGTGAAAATCTATGGATGGCATTTGTGACATGCTGTTGATTACCACAAGAAATTATTTTGACTCATCCCTCAGATTGTATAAACACGCATGGAGAAATTACTCATATAATTTGAACTAATTATGAACTATGCGTGTTTGCTTTAAAACTCCCCAGAATGTCTCGCTTCAGACTTAACATGCAAGGTTTTTACTGTAAACAATTTATGCTTGTTTTTCTGTCTGAATTATTGTCTGTGGTAACTGACAGCATCTCAAAAATGCTGTCAATTAAGCTTAATTATATGCATGAGCACAAGCTTTTTCTATTCATTAAACTAGGTGGCACACTTGTGCAGAGGATTGCACAACTGACAGTGAAGCAGAGAAAGTGATGAGTGCCTCAAAAAGTTGGCAAATGCTTACATAAAGTACACACAAAAAATCTCTTAAAATCACATTGTTTCAAACCTAGAAAATTCCTTACATAGACAAATGTGTCTAATGAAGTTCTACCTTGCCAGCATCACATTGTCGTTGTCATCTTTGCCCCATTCCCAATCTTCTCCAGGATCCACAGCAAAGTGCAAAGGCAGCATCTTATGATCAGAGTCTGTCAGAGGAATCACCACTGTGGAGGTTTTTACCAACAAAGGGTAAATGGTCAGTATAATTCTGAATTTCTCTACTTCCCTACTCATTTATAATTTGGCACAACACAGTATTCAAATAAACTCCAAGACTACAGTCCCAAAGGCCTTTGAAGAAATGAGGTGGATTAAAGTGCATTTCTGAAAACAAATTATTGCAGATTTTGTTCTGTCTTGCTTTGAAAAACTGGTTCATCAGGCAAGAACAGCACACTGCATGATCCATAAAAAAAAGCAAATAGAATTGCTACATATAAACCACTCCTCACCTTGTTCTTTGGAACTGTCTTTCTGCTCCATTGAGACCAGGGCAGAGAAATGGGCCTGGTCATATGCCAGAACGAGAGGGGAGCGGTGGCACTTGTTGGCTGGTACTTCTAGGGGCAGGTAAATCCCTCCAAATGGGATTGGTGCAAAAGCTAAACAACAGACAAATATGATAAGCTTTGCTTTCTGGAACTTGAGAGGACAATTGGAAAATGCATTATTTAATGGGGACACAATCAACACTTTTGTTCCACTGCATTTTTCAACTACAGTCATAGTCATGCTAACGTGTTCATGGTTGCAATATAACCATTAAGATTTCGATTGAGACATTTTTACAACTTGGCTTCAATAGACAAGGAAGGCTTTCTAAGTCGTAAATGTTAAGAGTAGTGGTGTGTCAAACACCACTCATTTAAGAAACTGTTAATCCAAAAATGAATATTCTGTGCTTATTTACCTTCTCCCCCAGAGTCCCGCAGCATGGTGTCAGCCACCACCACAATCGGCCTGCGAAGCACGTGAGCAAGAACGAACACATGAAACTCCTCCAGGCTCTCGTACACCGGCTCCTCCTGTGACTCGGCACTGCGGGACACAAAACACACTCACAGCATGAGCAAAACACTCCAGAAAACCTCTGTTCGCAGCTTTCAAAGTAGAAAATAAAATCAGATGTAATTAACATACCCGTTGCTGCCATTAGTGCTGTAGTGTATCCTGGGTTCACTGGATGCCAGTTTCAACAACTCATTCCACTCTTTCTGCCACTCTTCCTCTGTGTAAACCAGTCCCGACTGCACACAAACCCACACACACAAACATTGGATTGAAACAGAGACTAACTTCGTGCAGATTTTCTAATTTTCCCTATTACACTACTGTTCAAAAGTTTGGGGATAGGACAGTTTCTTCTTTTTTTTGACATTTTTGAAAGAAGCTGAATTTATCTGATCAAAAAAAGTTGCATTTATTTGATCAAAACACAGTAAAATCAGAATTATTGTGAAATATTACAATCTGAAATCATTATTTTCTACTCATTATATTTTAAAATGTAATTTATTTATATGACCAAAGCTGAATTTTCAGCAACATTACTTGAGTCTTCAGAAATCATTATAATATGCTGATTTGTTGCTCAAGCAACATTTCTTATTAATATCAATGTTAAAATCAAAAATAGAAATCATTTATAGCATTATAAATGTCTGTCATTTTTGGTTTATTTGTTCAATTAAGTGTACTGTGCTAGCATTAGCATTATCTGTTGCCAAAAAAATAAATTAATAAACCAACAAATAAAGTGCTTTAACCTCTTTGTTCTGCATGGTTTGTTGCCATCTCCACCTTCGTTTTAAAGCCTCCCTCTCCTGCCCATGATCCATCAGTGCATAGAGAGACTTCCGCAGCATTAGGTCTCGATCATGAAAGCCCCACATACCTGCATAATAATGTTTTAAACATAATCCAATAATAAATCCAATAAGAATCTGTTTTCAATAACACATTAATTAACAGAAAAAAAAATGTTTTTAGCCTACAAACTTCAAGCTATGTTTAACACTAACAAACATTTAGAAACCTGTAAGGTAGAATGAATACATACAAAAAGCAAGTTTGAACTCTTACCCAATGAAGCAGCATGTAACAGACAGTTCCCATCACCACTAGTAGCCAAAGGTAATAAACTCTGACAGCCAGTCCCCAAACGAGTCCACCAGTTCAACCGTCCTATTGAAAAAGGAAAAAGAAAAAAAAAAGAAAAAAGGCATTTATTTTTACAAATCTGTGGCTAGACACAGTATTCAAATAGTAGTATTCACAGTATTCGTAAAGCAGTTTAAAAAAGCAGTTTTTCTGTGGAGATCCTATGGACATTTTCCCATCCCATGAGGCTACAGGAAAGTATTTGTGAATAGCAATGAAGTGACGTAACTGTTGCTGGTAGTACATATGACAATGACATTACAAATAGACTTTGTCCGTATTATATTTATACTACATGCATTCAAACTATGCAGAACATACTTTTCAATAGTCACAAAGTAATTACTTCAAAAGAAGTACCTACTCTTACTCAGTATATGATTGTGGACACAGCCTGTCTTTTTCAAAAACTAGTGAGTGACCTACATAGGAAATAATGGACCAAGTAAAATATCAATCATAAAAATTAATCACTTTATTCATAATTAATTCAATAGTTAAATCTACAAAAAAAAAGAAAGAAATATTTTACCTATTATTTTGTTGATTGTGTATCTTTGAGATTATTAGATTATCACGCTAATATCACGCTAACTCTTGTGTGCGTCACATGAGAAGCACAACATGCCGCCTATGTATGGCATTTCGAATCACTCACTTATAATGTTACATTTTAGTCAGGAACTTATGTAGACAGCAGAGAATAAAGTACCTAACCAAAACATTATATTAGAAACATCTGACCATAAAAATACTTGGTTTAGCTGTCAAAGGAGAGATTCTTGAAATGAAACAACTCACCAGCATGCTCCAAAGCCACCATCATGGACTGCTCAATGAGGTCTCTCTCGATGAAGCCGCGGAAGTCGTCCCTGTAGACGGTGAGGTCAGGCAACTGGAAGGTGCAGAGCGGAGTGTCCAGAAGTGGCTCATTGCTGCCGCCCGTACTGGACACATGTGATCGGGCCAGAGAGACAATGGTGGAGCTGGCGTGAGAGATTCCCCTCGACAGTCGCTTCTCCGTGGCTGCTGCCATGATACATGTTCAGATTACTGCATATACTGGAGAATATAAAACTAGACAGTGGTAAGCTATTATCTGGTTGTCTTATCAGTCCTCCACTCCCTTCAATTCGAAAACAACGTTAGTCAGGTGAGAGTGGGCAAGGCTATGAAATGACATCATATGCAACTAACGGTCATGATCAGTGTAAATCATTTACAAAAATTACGAACCACAATTGAGAATTAAGGTCAGGCCGTGCAGACAGGCCTTCTAGTTTCTAGTGCTTTCATACCTTGAATAACCTCATCTTGGCGATGCAAAAGAGGCCGCCCCGTCCGAGCGATCTCCTTTTCAAAGGAGGGATACTCTCTCTCCTCAGCAAAGGTGCATGAGAGGTTCCCAGCATGCACTTGTCTCAGCTGTTCAAAGTCACTGAGCGCAGCCGAGAGGTCCCAGTTCTTTCCTGCGAAGAAAGCCACATTCATGAAGCGTGCAAGAAAAGTTCATAGTTTCACTGCACCTCTGCTAAGGAGTTTACATATTAACCTGTCAAAGCAACAAAGGTCAATGACACATTCCGCTACAGTTGCTTGTGCAAATACTGGTCAGTACTGACTGGCAAGCATGCATACTGCAGAACTATACATATTTTAACTCATTTTCTTATCTGCAGTGTTGCTAGGCAACATGTGCAGTAAAGCCTTAACAAATCCAGGACATTTATATAGATGCTTTTTTGCTCTTCTGTAATCACTTAAATCAAAAAGACCTTAGTCAGGGTAGACATATTGAACTAGCTCACATAGCTCACCCAACAGAATTAGTCAGAAAGGTAACCATAATAACAATTGTACAATGTAGTTTTGTAAATCAAGAAAAGTTACATATAATATCATAATGAAAAGTATTTAGTTTGCTTAAAAAAAAACCAAAAAAAAAAAAACTTAACACTGTATATTATTTATATCTACATATAAAATCAGAGAGGGTGATGAGGAACAGGATGATTTTGGCTCACCCTCCAGCAGGTCTCTGGCCAGTCCGGGTTCAGCTCCAGTAGAACGGACAAAGTCGGACAGGACTGCGTCCATATCCAAAGTCATGTGATCATGAATTTACAGTGCAGAAGGGGGCATCAGGAGAGAGAAAAGACAGGAGAGCAATTCTCCCTCACAGCAGAAAAACTGTTTCGGCCACACCTAAAGAGCAAGAGAAGAAAATAGGCAGTGAGGCCATGTTTAAGCTTTGGCTCTGTGCATCATATTGGTGCACATTACCAGAGATCTGTTGACTCCAGCAGTCACATGTCTTTCCTGTGACCTCTGCTGTGGAGCTCAGCCGAACGCTTCAGTTTGCATTACAGAGAATTTGCAATTCATTAGAAAGATGGCTAGATGGATAGTGCTGTTTTAGGCACATTGTAAAGTCCCAAATGCTGTTATTTCAATAACTGTAAAATAAAAAGTAATTCAATGACATATTGAGGGGGGGGGGGGGGGACACACCAAAACACAAACAAAGCCCAAAAAA
>JAUMHE010000068.1:18687510-18717596 GCA_032359235.1 Enteromius mattozi | reverse complement strand
GCTTGCCAGAGGCCCGCAGCTTGACGGACCTTGCTTACTTAGTAACCGTTGCTAGGATGTGTGATTGGACAATGGCCATTTTGAGGCGGGGTTTTGCGAAAGGTCAATTGTATAAAAACCATGACAAAAAGTAAAAAATAAAGAATTTGCTGAAAATGTACTCGCCCTCAGGCCATCAAAGATGTAGAGGAGTTAGTTTCATCATCTGGACAGATTTGGCTAAATTTACCTTGCTCACTGATGAATCCTCTGTACTGAATGGGTGCCATCAGAATGATAGTCCAGACAGCTGATAAAAACACCATAGTAATTCACGCTACTCCATCAATTATCATCTTCTGGAACCAAAAGCTACATACAATAAACAAATCCTTCATTAAGAAATGCGAGACCTCTATACATAATATTGCTTTCTCCAGTAAAAAAAGTAATTTTGTCTGAATTAGGAGAGAAATATGTACATATCAAGCACCATTTACAAGCAAAAACAGGCCAAAACAGTTCTAAACAAATAGACCGTTGGATTTTGATGTGAGAGTACAGACACTTTCTCACTTGAGAAATTTTGTCCAGAAGCGACAGTTTAAAGTTAAAATGCCTTAATGATGGATTTGTTTATTACAAACATGCATATCACTTAAAGGGGTCATATGATGCAATTTCAAGTTTTCCTTTGTTTTTGGAGTGTTACAAGCTGTTTGTGCATATATAAAATCTGTAAAGTTGCAAAGACCAAGGAGATATACTTTATAAAAGTTAAGACACACCTTCCTAAAACGCCTCGTTTAAACATGGCCCCACATACCTTTGTCACTGTATGGAAAGATTTGCATATCTCCACCCAAATGTTTATGCGAAGAAAGAAGCCGTGTTGTGGAAACACTTTTTTTTGTTCTGTTTTTTCAAATATGGTAAGGGCCATAACATTTTCGTCACATGCTTGAGGTACTCAGCCAATCACAACGCACTGCATAGCTTGCAATCAGAGCACAACTTGCTTTTTAAAACGATACACTTTTTAAAAATCAAGACGTTTCAGAAAGGTGAGGCAGAGAGGAGTGACAATAATTTATAGCGTGTAGAAAATAATGTTTTTTAACGCATTACATTAATCTAAATATGCAAAATAATGTAGACAGAGTTGTAGTTGACAATGTTTACAGAGTTAGTTTATAGGCAATTTGGATGATCTCTCAATGTCACATTTGTAGCATCATTATGGAATTCTGGTTTTGCCAGAGACACCTAGGTGATGGACTGTAAACGGACAGCACCCAACAGATTTTTCTGCATTGGCTAGCCGGGCTTTTGTCCGTTACATAACATGCATTGCAGCCAACACGTGGGTGCTTTAAGATAGCAGGATCATTGAAACAGAGACACACAAGCAGAGGTCAACGCGGTTGTGCTTGCTCTGTGCACTGACTCTAGCCCTATAACCTATATGACTGATGACTGCGATTGTGTACAGGTTAAACTAATAACAAAGATTTGCATCAGTTTATGGAAATAACACAAATGCTTGTAACCTTTGCACCACTATAAAAGAGCATCAAGGATCAACAATAAAGATGACCCTGGGTCAGTGAGAGTTCTTGGCCATTTGACAAAAATGTCACTCAGGTTAGTGCTGTGTTGTCAACTATGTTTAATGATCATGTGCATGCGTTTATGCATTTGGATATATATATATATATATATATACACACACACACACACAAATACTGACCAGGGCAGCGGAAAAATTCCCCCACAGTTGAGCCCTGATGCATGCAACAAGACTTGACATGCTTCTCCTGATTTGCTTGTCAGATCTCCTCAATATATCTTATGACATGCATGGTAATGTAAATATGAAACCAGAGCAGTGGTTACATCTTAAACGTAGATTGGGTTGACAAAGTTCTCCAGCATGGTAGTGGACATGTGATTCAATAACTGCTTATAGTGCATTTGACTTCTTTTATCCCCAAAAGTAGGATAACAAAAATACAGTTAGAAATTAAAAGAATATCTGCAGGTGCAATGACAGCTATAATGCAAATAAAGAAATTAACACTTATTTTTCACCATATTTACTCAATTCACAAAAATCCGTAAATTTAAGAAAGGAGAAAAGAAGAAAGGAGGAAACTAAAATTAGGGTTAAAAAGTTACAGTGAATTTGCTCACTCACTATACAAGTGTCTATACAAGTGTCAACACATTAAACAACGCAAAAATGATTTGTAAAGTTGTAAACAAAAAGAATTTTAGGAGGTTTTTTTTTTACAAGAAAATACAGTCTATTTCACAGTCAATTCTATGTTTAATTCAATGTATTACTTGATGTTTCTTTGTAATTATTGGTGAAACTACAGTTAAAATGGTTTCATAGTAAATCCTACATCAAATTTTCCTCTGTGTATTGCAAAAATTTAATTTATACACTGCTATCATTAATCAACTGTGGAGTTAATGACACCAGAGTCAGCAACTAAAGAGGTTTGTTTGAATATGCTGTAGACGCTGTTCTCTTCAGGTGGTGTCTGCTCATGCAGAGCTAATGACCTAACTCACTAGTGACAAACACCAGCGTAAATGAGCAAGATAAAACACTAACCAGCCATCTGCTGCTCATAATCCAAATTAGTAATGTCACAAAACCGAAACTAAGAGGGCCAAACAATCATGATCTAAATTCTGGGAGAAGAAACTCTGAGATAAAATGATTTCTAAGGTTTGGAGCAGACCTCCTTGACAGATGTATCAGAAGTCACCGATGAAGGGTAATGGGATGAATGATCATTGTGGTTTTAGAGCTGCATTAATGAGCCCAACTGGTATCAAGCAACCACCACTGCTGAGACTGAAAGCAGGAGAGGCTGCTTGTCAATCACAACTTGACTCATGCTTGACACTCTAACACCATGTCCTGACCAGGTGCGACACGACCATTTGAGTGTCAAGTAATTTCTGTTCTCACTGAATGCTGAGAGAAGCAACAAAATCACAGCCAACAAGAACATATTTGAATTTTAAAGATTCTGCCCTATTAACAAAATTGGAAGAAAGAAAACAATAAACACATTAAAAAAAAAGACATGCATTCCTTGCTAATAAAATGCACATTCTTGTCCATACAAATTACAGCAGTGCATTAAAGTATAATTTCATGAGCAAAATCATGAATTATTGTCAATACATGAATCAAACAAAGTCCAATGAAGTTTTGTATGATCTGATGAGCCCAGCAAACTCCATTTAGGGATGGGATGTGTATTATTATTATGTAACATCACTGCTAGGGCTCTGTGATGCGGTGCAGAGGAGATGGAGCCGGTTTGCTCTCAAAACCCAGTTTGCACCCTCTCACTACTGCACCAAGACAGGCCATGCGAAGATGAGACACTGAGGCCTGAAATCAAAGGCAGGTCTCAGGGGGTTGGGTGGGGATGTGTACACTCTCGGGAAATTTAAGGACTGCACCACAGATATATGTTCTTCAGCATCCTGTCCAGCTCTCATTAAAAAGTCATTAGTTCAAAGCAAACCTATTGTTTAGCCAAAGCATTGAATCTTTGTTAATTTGTCCATTTGCAACTAAGCAAATGTGCTAAACAGTCCAAATGCAGTCCCCTGTGACTCCTAATCAATATGTTCAATTGCGTTTGCCATTTCCTGGTCATAAAGAGGGACAAAATAAATCATTTTGAAGAGAATACATAGGCTTGTGCTGCTACGTTTTATCACCTCCCTTCTCTGGTCTTAACAGTAATTTGTTTTTGCACTATCAATACATTTTACAGCACAGAAAGCTCAAGCTTTACCTTATCTTGCCTTGTCCATCCACATTTTAAGTTCATATTATTCCCTAACAGACTAAATAAATAATAGTAGATTAGTAAATATAACTAAACAAATATAAAAATAAATAAAAGGCGTAATGGCTAGGAAATGGGAAACCACTCAATCAATCACCTGTCATTGGCAGGTGTGGCAAAATGTGGATGACTAAAATATTTTAATGTCAATTCTAATATCGGGAAATGGGTCAAAAGTCTGATGAGAGAGACGTCTTGCAAATGTAAATGTAACATTAACATATTTGGCACTCTGTAGGACTTGAGCTTCCAGCACACGTTCGAGCTCTTATCAGCAAAGCGCCAAGTTTAGAAAAGCCTGTTCTTGACTACTAAAAATAGCCATATATAATCATAGTCCAAAAAAAGCAGCACAAAGTACAAAGTAAAGTCTGCAAAACAGACAGCAGTGAGAGAGGAAACAGGAGGGCAATAAATCTGGCAAACCCCCACGCTATGAATACCATGGAACACAATGCACTTTATTGATATGACTGAGAAGTTTTACAGTGAGACAAACTCGCAGTCAATTATGTAATGCTCTATTTCAGCTACAGTCTGCTCCACCAAGAAATACAGTAAATAATTAAGATAAGAGAGTGATGTCACAGTCAACTTGTTTTTTATCTCTGAAGGGTCACTGAGTTCAGGATAGGCACTGGAAACAGTGTATGTAACAAATGCTGAGCTAGAAAACATCTGCGGCGCGCTGTTTTTTTTTAAAAGCTTAAAGAGTTTGTATGGAAAATAGTCAGAGTTTGCTAAAGTCTACTTATATCTTACAATACAAATACTAAAAGATAAGCCTATCAGAAAGCCCACACAACATCTGCCTCAACAGATTCTTTCACCTACCAATAAGAGTGCAGTACTCTATTTAGTGCATTAAAACTCACAGATTTTAACAAGATATCAGTGCAAAAAAAAACGCAGAAAAAAAAGAAAGAAAGGAAAATCCAACTGAGCCAGCCATCTTGGTAGTACAGTGGCAATTTTGCATCATGGCTACGACTACTGCAGTGTTCCAAAAAAATAAGAGATAGAAATACAAGATAACAAGAGTTATGTTTTCATTGACCCTGGCAAACAATCCTCCAAAGTTTTCACAGTGCAGGGGAGTTTGCCAACCCAAACTAAACAATGTTTGTACGACAAGTCATACTGTGCTGTGTACATGGTTTGGGTTTCCCCTCTTCCATCCACATCTGACCGTGTCACATTTATGTATTTGAATTTAACAAACACACCTTAGAAAACCAGCCATCTGAGCAGGGATAGTCTAAAGTCCATGATCATGTCAGACAGCTTCTGTCATTTGAAAAATGTGCAATGCTCACTGTGCCATGGGAAGCTAGCTGTGGCTCCTACAAAAGATGCTATTGTTGTTTGAGTGATTAATTTGAGTTGTTGCATTTACACTGATGCTGTTATGCAATCCACATTAATGTGGTAGGGTGTGGTTTGTGTTTTGATTTGCACATCATTCTTAAAAGGCACATGTATTTAATGAGATTTTATCTAATGTTGCTGCTTCCTTTCATCAAGCAAAAGAAGTCTACCGTGACCGTAAATAAGCTCAAAGAAACTTATCTGTACAAAATGTTTAAGCAAGTCAAGCTTAAGTGCTTTGTTGTTCAAATACGCCATTGCAAACACAATTCAAGGAGCGACTTTTCACCAGGGTGAATATAAAAGTAATATTTCTTCCCTAGCAAACAAATGTATTATCAAGGAGGACATTTGGACCACGCAACAACCTATAGGCAGCTCAACATGAATTACCCACAGCCTAAGGCAGCTACAGCTCATGCGAATCCCCACGTGCTGCAAACTCGACAGCCAGGCATCTTTACGTCAATCCCTGTGATGTCATCCCAGGCCAAAGACTCCTCTTCAGCTTCTCTGGGATAGGATTACGGCTGCTCTGGATCGAGACTGATGTTCAGGGCATGAGGAATGAGCCATGTGATCAGCACACTTTCTCACTAGGCATTGGGCCCAGTGACAGTCACAGAACTGGTGGCTTGGGTAAACTGACGGTTACATGGCTGATATTGTTTATGTGACTCACTGGCCACTGTTTAGGACTAGTGGTTCTGCTTTTGTTGTACAGTATAATCTGTGGTGCTCTGAAAAATAGTGGTTTGTTAAGGAACGCTGTGAAGTTGACGCATAAGTCTGGGGCAGCGAGGTATGCTGCTAGCGGGACTCTCCAGAGTAATGAATCAAACCGTGGGCACTGGCTGTCGTCACATGGCCTTTTGGAGAAACCAAGAGAACAGTTAGTTCCTAGGAAGCTACGTGCTGTAGATGAGACAACCTGAATTTTAAAGCCACAGCCTAACATTAGACAAGTTAGAGAGAATGCTCTTTGACTAGACATAATGTGAACTGTCAGTCACTTTTATCTATGGTCAACTCACCTGGAGCAAACTGCTCGACCTAGTGCTTCCCTCAAGGGCACAATGCTAATGGTGTACGTTGGCTCATATCAAATGAAAACATATTTCCTATAAAAAAAGCGACTGATGCTGAGGGTCTCACTTCAATTTAATATCGTACCCGTGCTTATTAGGGCAGATGATTGTTGTGGGAGCATTTTGGCTCAGTGCTAACACTGTAAGTTATATGAGGTCTCCACCTGCTCTCATTCACCAGCTGTTCACAGGCCCACTGGTGAGGGGACACCTCTTAAATTTTCATAATTAACAAGTAGCACCTGCAGGTTCTTACCTGACACCCAGCTCACAATTAGCTCATCCAAAATAAATAAACAAAACAAGGAATTACACATAAACAGACTGATGTGAAGCTCTGAATATAAGCATCGGTTTTCAGGTGTCTGAAACACATCAAATATTCTCACATGCCAAGATTGGTCGGTTATGCACAATGCCTGCACACTATTTGTCAAAGTCCTTTTCAATCATTATCATTAACTTAAAATCCCAGTCAGGACATGTACAGAAAAATATGACATATTTACAGGTATCACTATTAGTATTGAAGAGTGACGATCATGCACACTGCTGCAAACTAGAATAACTTTAATGATTACTGAACAATTCCTGACTTAACTATGCTTAAACATGCTTATCAGCAGAACTTTTAAGCATGTTATCATCATTAACACTCTCTCTAAACCAACAGAGATGGTCTTACCAATTAAGTTAAGCTCCCAAAATCATTAATAACGCCATGTAGACTAACAAATGAGCGAGCAGAGACCTCCAAAGCACAGTCCACTCTTGTTCTTCAGTTTCAGGTGTGCTGGAAATAGACTATGACTCAGAGGAAAAAAGCTCTAAAGATCATGTAACTTTCAACCTGTTTACTGCAAAACACAAAACAACACACTTTTCTGTATTACACAAGGTCTTTGTGGTTCTGCATAAACTTTACAATGAAATGAACAGTAGAACATCTCTAAAGCATCCGATTTATTCTGTAACAGTTTATGATGTAGCCTAAACCCAAGAGCAATACACAATCATGACATCAGTCTGAACACTCTGAATTAAAATAAAAGCCTATGAACTCCACCATGTCTAACAGACAACTACAGGTTAGCAGAGCTGCAGAACAGTAAGGCTATGCTTTAAAGTCTAAGAACAGTAAGTTTATGCTTTAAACATAAACCAATGTAAAATAACCACTTAGTTAACTGTCCTGGGGTGTGACATGCTAAACTGCATATAAAACTACGTCAAACAGCATTTCTCGAATTGCATAATAATTGTTCATGCAGCTTTCATTATGACTTCATATTAATCTAGAAATTGCATGGAATATTTCTACTTTTAAACAAATTACGTGTCATAGAGCATGTTGAAAAAAAGTAAATGCCCATGTTCATTTGTCAACTATGAAAGAATAAAAACAAATACGAAATCATAATGAGGCTGATGTGTTTGTCTGTGTTTGAACTATGAAGGCTTAGCTACTATTATTTTCAAGAGAAAAACAAGCCCAAACGGTCTAAAACCCCAAGACTTTGTTTGCATGTCCTACTTTCATGTTTAGGGGTGGCTGCCTTCACTAAACAACAAGCTGACAAAAGAGCTTGTAAATACAGAGCTGAATAATTCAGGGCTGAGTGTAACCGTACCCACACATTGTAGGGATTCAAACCATGGCAGCAAGTGCCCACAGCTTTCATTTTAAGCGGGGTTCAGTAATGAGCGCCCCACACTCTGAGAACTCTGTCAAATTCCACCAGAAGAAGAAAAGGAGGAAGACAGTTGTGGAAAAAAAAGTCGATTATTAACATAAATTCCTAACAGTATCACATACAGATCTGGGTCAGTGAAAAGCACTGCAGTTCAACTGCAACAATCACAAAACAAAACATTAATTTCACCTGATTGCTGTAATACACAGTTAAAGAGGCAATCAGTATGACTTTGTTTGCATTTAGCAAACTCCTATTAATTATTTTATTGATTTTGGCAACTGATGTCCCACTGTTTATTCTCAATCAGTGTTAGATTGCTAATTGATAGATTTTATCAATAGCGTGACACATGATGTTGATATGGCAGTGCCCATAAGCAGGCAACCAGTTCGACATTGAATAAAATATGATTTTCTAGATGACTAAAGTGGTTGCTATTTATTTCTACACAAGTAAAACTGCACCTTACACCTATATATATATCGTAATCTTATTCTGATTAAATACATTTGTTCTTTACAAGATTATGATCTTTAGTTGAATTGGCATATGAAGATAACTAAGGATGCAGATCAGGTCATCATTATAATACAATGAATATAATATACACAAGCATAAAACACACTGAACACCACATGATAAGCTACAGTCAATACAACAAATGGCAAACATATATGATGCACAGGTCAGCATATGAAGTATAACACATATATGACAACCAAATACCTGTGAAGCACGAAGGGTCAGTGGGCTGAGAGGAGTGGCCACATACACAGGCTGCCAGCCAGGAGGTAGCTTCAAAAGTGTTCAATATTCTAGCACTCATTTTCACTTTTTACTAATCTAAACTTTTAAAACCACACAATTCTTCCTGATTTCACTGTCATTGCTTGACCAATTAACGTTAGTTAGCTGCTCGGCTAGCGGACAGTGAGTGTCTCTCAAAGTTGCTGGGGCACAAATATTGCGTTAGACCACGAACTGAGGATCAAGTCTTGTTATATACAATTGAGAACATTTAATAAGACCTGTAATGAACTTTTATAGTTTTATGAGAGGTAGTTAATATAGTTCCAGCAGTTAAAAAAAGGGTCAACCATTCGCTCACCGTCCCCTCAGAGAGTGTCCAGCCTAAAACATGACATAACGGCCAACTTTCCCTTATTAACGCTCTAACGTACTTTAACACAGTTTTCCACAGAAAACATCTAATCTGGCGTCAAACTGTGAATGCAGCGGAAATAACAGACACTTTGCTTTTATCACCGACACTCGGCCGCTGATGAAAATCGACCCGGTTCCGTTACAAAACGCTCGTGAGGGGTTTTCGGGCTCGCGCAGCTAAAGCTAATGCAGTCCGCGCTTACCTCGAGCGGCCTCGCGGAATTTCTCTCTCATTTCCTCCCACTCTGGGCCTTTCTTTCGCAGAAAATCACTTCCTCCGGGGGTAATGTGTTATTCCGCTTTGTGTAAATGTCAAAAACACGTCTTGATTCTTGTCTTAAAAAGACTTCACGACTAAGTACATTCTTACTCCCACAACAACAACAATGTCAACCAAGGCGCTACAAATCCGCCCATCTAAGGAAACTCAACTGGCCGTTTGGACCAATCGGAGACAGAGTTGCGTTTGACAGGCACATGCGTGAGCCAATAGATGTAGGAGTTTCCTTTTAAGCTCCGCCTGTGGGCAGAAAAGGGCAAATGTGAAGAGAGAGTGGGAGCTCAGTATTCCACGCTGGTTGGTTAACCACATTGTACATGATGGGCATCAGTTCGAAGAGCCTATGAAAGAAAATCGGACCTGAGTGACAGTGACAAAGCATTAAGGAACAATTTTATTTAAGGGGGACCGGCTTAGTCATGATGCAAATTGCTGATGCTGGAAAAATGTCATCAGCATCTTGTCTGGTCAATTCCACGTTCTGTCAGCATGACCTCAGAAGTAATTTTCCTTTGTGATAAGATCATTTCAGTGGAAAACTGGCCTAAAAACATTTCCTAATAAAGATATGACATTCCTACGTGTGGTGTACATTCTACATCTAGCTCTGATGAACAATAAGAGAAAAGCATATCACATTTTTGTATAATTTGTTTAAACCCAGCTTTAAGTTAGCAATTAAATATGCAAATATCAAGCCATTTTATGTAAAACAAAAATTTTACTTTAAAACACTGAAAAAACAATGTCAGTAAATACAAAACATAACAGTTAAGATAGAATAACATCAAATTATCAAACTGTAGTCAAATTTAAAACTAGTCAAAGGATTAAAGTTACTGCACAAATATCAGTGACATGAGTTAAATTCATCTCAAAGAAAATCATGAATACTACACTTGACATCTGACTTGTTTTTATTTATATGCCATTTTGGTAGTGCTTTATTTGGGTAAACTTTTGTAAATGTAATAAACAGAAGCCAAATCAAATGAAAAGCATGAAACCAACAAAGACCTCAAACCAAATTAATTTATTGGAAATATACAAATCCCTACTCATAACAGGTTTCAATGAATGAAAAACAGACATCTTAAAGTGTACTGCCACTTTGTACAAAGAAAAAAAAAGAAATAAAACTGCAGTGTAAACACCGTCAGCTTCAACAGTGTCTGTCATTCTTTAACAAAAAGACCTCCATACAGTTGCAAATGACTAACAATTAAGACAACCCCCCTCAAAAGCACTAAAATCCTCAATTTAAAGAGATACACACACTCCAATCTGACTCCAAACTGTCTTGAAAAACAAGGCCTCCCTGGCTGGGAAACACTGGAGTCAAGAACTGGGGGAGAAAAAGTCAACGTCGCCGCCTGTCAGGGCTCCTGCTGCGTCTTCTTCCACCCCTAGAGGAAAGCACAGCAGTCCATTAGTCATGTTGTATTACGACCTATATCACTCAATTTAATAGAAGACCAATATCCACTACAAATGAAGTTTGTGTGAGTGAGTGAAATGGTCTGAGTATATAAATGCAGTTTAACTGGATCAGAAACTGACTCACCTCCTCTTGCTCTTAGGAGGTCCTCTTACAAAGCACCAGTCAACGCTGATTGGTTGCCCCATCAGTTCCTGGCCATTCAGCCCTTCCATTGCAGCCTGGGCTTCTTTGTAGGTCTCGTACTCCACCAGTGCATAGCCCTATGAAAAACAAGTCTCATTATTTGCCAAGATAATGTTTCAAACAACACATGACACCCACAAAAGGGATGTTTTTTCCATTGGGCTGCCTGGTTCCAGAACACATTCTTTGTCTTGAAACAGGCCAAACTAAACATTTTATGCATTAACGTGTGTCAGCTTGACCCAAGAAAACAAACCTGCTAGCAAAAACAGGTGTCGAATTTGATTATTGCCCAAAATGGGTTTCTCTATGGCAGACAGTGATATATATAAAAAACAATTTGATGACAGAAATTATATTTGCACAAAACACTCTGAGTGTTCAAATTCACACTCAGATGATCAAAAACAGCTAAACGAAGCACAACTGAATAGCACAGGGGTTGAGAAAGGACACAGGAGTTGAGTTTTTTTTGTTTTGTTTTTTTTAAACTCCATATTAAATACAATGACCAAATAACTTCATTTGACGTGCACATAATAAAATAGTGCAAATTAAATTAGCTTACTCTTCCTTCCCACTGCTTAAGTTTATTAAAAAAAAGTGTTTGAATAGACAATATTAAAGATGCACAACCCCCAAAAGCTGCTACAACCATCCATTAACCATAAGGAAAATCTCTTGTCATAGAAAATAAAATTATAAACATAGTCTAAGTTGATTACTGGAATGCTTAAAAACCAGAAAGCATCAATATAATATGAAACACTATCCAAACACATGGTCATTTCAAGATTGTGTTCCGTTTAAAACACTGCCATCTGGTGGACAAAATCAAGCACATTCAGGTGTTTCAAAAACAGTTTGTTACTTAAATGGGGAGAAAGATTAGCAAACATTAAAAAGCCAAAGAATACAGAATGGGGAAAAAAACCTTCCTGAGCCAATATAACCATGGTTAATTTGAAATGTCAACATAAAAGCCTGTCAGTTAATTCAACATCACAGAAAATAAATAGCAGCCATTATAATAAAATATTCAAAGTGATTATTGTCCTAAAACTAAAATGCATTTTGGTTTTAGGACAACTTTGATGAAAGATTTTGATCCACTTCAAATGCTTTAGACATTGTCATTCTGACAAACAGGGACATAGAAATTCTAAAATCATATTTTAATTATAATAAAATTTAATTGCTTTTATTTTTGTTCCTAATTTTATTTTAAGTCATGAACATACAGGACAAGCATATTGGCTTCTGCATTTTTTTCTTGCCCATTTTCGAAGAGAGCGGATGAAACGAGACTGAGCCACTTTTTTTAATGTTCAACACCACATCCCAGTGTGATAATAAAGGCAATGAACAAAAATCGATACTTAAAGGGTTAGTTCACCCAAAAATTAAAATTCTGTCATTAATTACTCCCCCTCATGTTGTTTCAAACCCGCAAGACACGGGTCACCAAGTTCGGTCCTGGAGGGCCGGAGTCCTGCAGAGTTTAGCTCCAACCCTAATCAAGCACACCTGAAGTAGCTAATCAAGGTCTTACTAGGTATACTTGAAACTTCCAGGCAGGTGATGAGGCAAGTTGGAGCTAAACTCTGCAGGGACACCGGCCCTCCAGGACCGAACTTGGTGACCCCTGCCTAAGACCTTCATTCATCTTCAGAGCCATGTGTCCCTTCATAGACAGCAATACAACTGAAATTATCCCAGATCCAGAAAGGCAGCAAACACAATGGTAAAACAGTCCATGTGACATCAGTGGCTCAACTTAAGTCCTGCAACGCTAGGAGAATACTTTTTTGTGCAATAAAAACAAAAACTCTATCATTCTCCTGTGACTTACTCTCTAAAATGGCAGAAGACGTATCACAATGTAAGTATACAAGTATTCTCGTAGCGCGCCAAACCCGAAGTTGAGCCTCTGATGTCACATGGGCTGTTTTACTGGTGTTTTTATTACATTTCTGGATCTGGATCATTTTCAGTTGTATTGCTATGGGTCGGATGGCTCTCTGATGTCATCAAAAATATCTTAATTTGGGTTACAAAGATGTAGAAGGTCTTATGTGTTTGGAACGACATGAGGGTGAGTAATTAATGACAGAATTTACATTTTTGGGAGAACTAACCCTTTAAATCCCAATCAATCTTTTGGTCTATGCCGTTTTCAGTCGCTGAATGAACAGTATATAATGCATTTCCCATCTAATAAATTGCAATAGGCTAAGCTTGTGCTTTATTACTTCTCTTACAAGAAACAAAGTCTCAGATTTCAGGTTCTGTGAGAATTATTTTCATAGTATACCTGTGAGATATGCATTTTGTATATCTCACGGGTATACAATGAAAATATATGCATCCTAAGTTGTCCTAAGACAAGACCGGGTATAGTTCAAAACTTGTTTCAAACTTTAACGAAAGGTTTCGATCCACTTCGAATGTTGACATGTTTATTTTTTTTACAGACAAGCATTCTTCAAAAACACACAAATAAAATTATGCAAACATGCAACATTTCAAATTTTAATTTACAGACATTTCACTGAACAAGAGAGAGGAAAAACTGTTAACCAACCTTCAGGTAACCGGTTCTTCTGTCCAAATTTAAATGCAGGTTTTTAATCTCTCCAAATTCTGCAAACTTATCGTGGACATCCTCTTCCGTCGCCTCCTCGTGCACACCGGTCACAAACAGAATCCATCCTTCAACCGCTGTAATGACACCAAAAATGTTAAAACCGCAGCCACTTGAGTTCTATCATGAGGTTACAGAGGTCAAGTGAGAGAATACAGATGAACTGTAGTTCTGCGAGTTACACGTACATCTCTGTGGCCCAGGCTCATCTCCATCCTGTTCTACTGTGTCATAGTCCTCTCTGACTCTGGACCTGGCTCCCTCCTCTGCCAAATAAAGCAGTAAACAACATTAGTACATGATTTATTAAGACGCCAAAACACAGGATTGGAAACGAGGTGACTTACCTGATCCAAACCCACGACCCTTCCTCTTCTTGGCTTTCTCTTTTAACTTGTGAATGCTCTCTGTAAAGTCAACAATGGAAAGTAATCACTCTTACGGTGCATTCAAAAGTACTGATTGAACATTTTTAAAGACAGCTTTACGAGAACATAAAATAAGCTTAAACTGAAGAGCGCAATGAATATGGTCTTAAAAATAAGGCATAATCGCAACAGCGCGCGATTCGTTTGAATTAGCTAACGCTAGCTATTAGCATGCGCGCTAATCGGACTAGGCCCGTCGAACATAAACACGAGTATTTCATACATTCAACACTAATAAACAAGTGATTTCTGGCCATATGAAATAAATAAACTGTCTGTGCAGCATTTGAACATAAATATCCAACGTACCATCGCCATCCTCGTCCATAGGAAAGTCTTCCCCTCCCGCTTCATGAAGATCCAGTACGTCCGCCATGATGCCTGATTGTGAGCGAGTGAGCGTGTGGCCGGGCGCATGCGCAGAACACTCAATGAGATGCTGCGTCTTGTTCGACTTCTGTGCGTCACATACTGTTCGAGTACTTCGCCATCTATTGTTTTGGAGGAGATATTAGCATCGCCGAATCAGTTACACAACCCAATATCGATAACAAACTTCAACCCCTTGGGGAATTGTATAAAACCAAGTATGAGTGTCTTTCCTTTTAGGACTGGTAAGAGTTTGTATCTTTTTTCCTTGCAACCTTTTGAAATGTTTAAAGAATGTTTGTTTTGTTTATTGTTGAGACATATATACAAACATGGACATATAAATGTAATGGAGATGTGATTGAAAAAGTGTATAATTTGTCATATATATATATTTTTTTTTGTGCTCATGTCATTTTGTAAGAGTATGTATGTATAAGCCTATGTATGTACCAAGAGCTCCTAAAAAACCACAACAAATTCCCTCGCAAATAAAGCTAATTCTGATTCTGATTTAACAGTTTTACGTTTTAAACAACACTGATTATGAGTGGTAAAGTTCATAAATTCATGAGAATCTAAATCTACTTTAAACAAGGCCAAAAATGATATGAAAGTTCAGTGTTTGTTTCTAAAGTTGCACTCCAATAATCCCTTTATTAGGCAAATGGAGACAAGATAACCAGACATACTTGACTGTAGATATTCCTGCACCCAGCAGTTTTAGATAAACCCAATCAGTTTGTGATAGAATAACAGCTGAGCTGGACAGTGTGGACGTGTAGGTTAAAGCATATAAACTGTTGTCTGCTAATTGTTTGTCATTACTTTTCTTCATTCAAGGTCACCTTACTATGACAATTTTTTAGATGCCAAGGAACTCCTAATATGATCATGGCAGTTTTTTTACACAATGTGTACAATATATTTTGTTTATATATATATATTATTCAGTATTGTACTTTTCAATTTATTTCTGTATGCATGTATTTATTAATTAAATATTTTATGCAATTACCAAATTTAGTGAGCGCATTTTTTATTTACCTTAATTTTACTTTATTTTCTGTTATCTTTTGTTTATTTATTTATTTATTTTTACACTTTTACACTTTTTTCCCACTGACTTCACTGACTTTTCCATGCTCCCCACTGGAGGTCCAGATCCCAGTTTAAAAACAAAATGATGACTATGAAATTTATGAAACTCTGCATCATAAATTTATTAAGGATTATTAAAATTCAGTTTTTATATATTAAAAGAAGGAACATAAATAAAGAACTGTTCACTTCAGTAAGGATGTATGGGTCATACACAGTATAACCTAGATTTACCTTTCCAGTGTTCTGGGAGTTTAAGCACCATATAGACAAAGATATTGAAATTAGGCACAATTCTTTTAATATTAAATATAACATTCTCTACATATCCTCACATGAAAGTGATCTCACGGGTAAATTGAAACATCACAAAATGCATCATTTGAGCACAAAGAGTAAAAGAGATTACTGCTGAACTTTGATTCAGTCGCTTCAGTGTCAGGCAGAGCCTAAAGGTTCAGTGTGTGTGGATGATTTAATCAGCACAGGTCACCCTTTGAACTAGTCCCAGGACTATATAAACCCACGGCTCTTTGGAGAACACACCATCAGCTCAAGAATCCTGGAAGCAAGGTAAGATGACAGCTACATTATATGGATGGTCATGTCAAACTCTGCGGTTGACTTTTAATGTAAATTTATGAGGATATGACCAAAAACTGAAAATAATTTTTGTCTCTTTCTGTTCAGGAAAATCTCACTCCACCAGCAACCATGAAATTCTCCCTCATTGCTGTCCTTGTTGTTGCTCTGGCCATTGGTGAGATTTTACACCATGCTAACTTGTGATGCTGTCAAGATATTTTGTTTTGTAATATGGTAACTGAGTTAGTTGAGGAGTTAAACTACATAAACTATAACAATGCAGTAGGTATTTTATTAGTACTTAACATAACAGAGTCTTGATTTAGCTTGAGTGGCTGAGAGTAAAGATGCAGGACTGTATTGATCAGGCAAATCTGTTCATGTTCCAGGCTCTGAGTCAGCTTCTCTGGTCAAGAGAGATGCTTCTGTTGAGCTGGATAAGATCGCCAAGTACTTCCAGGACCTTGTGGACAACCTGAAGAACATTGAGGGCCCTGAGCTGGCCAACAAGGCCAAGTAAGTCCATCTTCGTCATGCACCGTCATGGAATCTTCATATCAGCTGTGAAGTTAAGTGATATATTTCAACTGATTTTATTAATAAATTCTCTTTGGCTTGTGCTGCAGCACTTACTTTGAGCAGAGCAGAGCCCAGCTCCAGCCCATGGTTGAGAAGCTCCAGGAACAGCTAAAGCCCCTCTCCAGCAACATTGAAGACCACATCAAGCCTCTGGCCGCCTCCGTCCAGGCTCAGGTCGCCCCCCTTGCCGGCATGGTCCAGAGCCAGGTTGAAGATGTCCTCAAGTTTGTGGCTGACCAGACCAAAACCATCCTGCCTCCTCAGTAAAACCACTGCTTAGTTATTTTCCATTTTGACACAGTCTCTTTGTATGTATGCTGGTGTGTTTGAAATAATAAAAAGGATTCAAAACTGACCACTTTGTACTGGCTGGTTATTTACTTGTCTTAAATTGTCAGTGAACAAAGATTCAATTTTATTTTATTTTTTTTTTTAACTACCCAATTTCCAACACTTATTGTGAGAAATAATGTAAAGCAAAATAGTGCTTTTTAGGTTTAAATATAGTGGGTGATGATCTGGGGGTGAATTTTTACTCTTTCGTTAACAAATACAATAACTCATGGACCGGTTGCATAAACTGCTTAGACTAGTCTTAAAAAACAAACTTTTTTTTTTCCTTTAAGACTGGTCATAATTTATAATTAACCACAAATTAACTATGGTTTTGCAAATCTAACCATAGATTTACCATGGTATTAGTAGTTAAAATGTTAATCAATACAATAATGAAACACACACACACACGATTACTACACTTCTAAAGATAACAAAACCATGGTTAATTTTCATAAGGGACAAAACTGGTCTAATCTGAAAGGTGTAAATGATTAGGTATAGGGTACCCCCTTTGCATAACTAGTTGGTCAAATATGTTTATGCAATTAGGCCCATTTTAAGTAGCTGCGGTAAGAGATAGATAAGAATCATATCAACTGGCTTTAATATCCTACTTTAACACCAAAAATAGTTTACTTCTCAGTTGATATTTTACCATTACGTATGATTTTGTATCGATCAAAATTATTACTCACCCTGTTGAGGTGTTGCCACGAGCAAGCAGACAATAAATCCCATGCAATGAGTTAGTGTTCGCCCACAAATTTGGAAGTATGTTTGTTACATCAAATACATTTAGGAATAAAACAGTGTGACTTGTGAAAAGGGTTATTTTACATTTGTGCTACAGACATAAATGATAGGCTACCTCAAAATCATATAACAAATAGCCTAAGCAACCATCCAGAACACTTTAGCAATCGTATTGCATTGTGTTCAATAACAGGTTTTTACTGTTCGCATTTTAGAGCATTGTCAAAATATTTCGTAAAATCATTGCATTTAAACTCTTTAATATGCATTTAGCCACATTTACAATATAAAACAAGGAAAACATAATAGCCTACACTCTCAGAAATAAAGGCACAAAAGCTGTCACTGGGGTACCTTTTCAAAAGGTACATGTGCTACGGCCTTAATGTAGGTCTAGGGTAGATCGCAACAGAAATAAATGTTTGGTGGTGAGATGGTGTGCGGTGGCAGAGAAAACTCCAGGATTCAGCCTTAGGAAAGGGTTACAATGACCCAGACAACCGAATGCAACAAAAGAGTTTTTATTTACATAAGTATAAGTCAAATAACAAAAAGGGTTAATAACTTCAGGAGGGGGCAAGGCCAAAATAACAAACATAAGACAACTAACTTTTATAGCCCAATTACTAGATTAAACTCCCTAATATAACATAAACAGGAGAAAAAGTATTCTGAAAACAGAAATGGCACCCACCTCCCTACTTAACCCAAAAGCAAAAGAATAAAAACTAAGGATTATGAGGAACAACTGAAATTAACACCCACTTCTCTTTCAATAGTCTCCATATTAGATGAAGTCAAAGAGACAAGAGGGCAGAAACACTACTTGAACAGTCTCAACACATTTGAGAGAAAGATACACCAAATCACCAAACTAGGGTCAATGAGCTCTCAGCCGCCACACACCATCTAGCCACCACCAACAGTTGGTCTGAGGGTAGCTGCAGTTTAAATACGCTCTCTCCTCTCATATCATCCAATCACAGCAGAACTCTCACCATCAGGTGGAGACACTGGTTCAGCAGGGAGACACAGGGAGAGAGAGAGAGAGAAAGCAGCAACAACAACAAAATCTTACGGCTCTGGGCGTAACTCATGTTTGTACCTAAAGGGTCCATTTTGGTACCTTAAAAGGTACATATACTTAAAGTGTACATATTTGAACCTAATAGGTACAAAAGTGTACCTTCTGAAGAGTGTAAACGCAACTAACTAATGTAATTAGGATTTTCGTGGGGGACATTTTAAGTTACCTTCTCCAATCTTACTGTCTAATTCTAAATGACAAAAAATAAAGCATAATGAAACGCAATTAAACATTATTAAAGCAGCATTTAATAGACTGAGCTACCAGTGTCACTGTTTCAACCTAATTTCACTGCATTAAAATATTTTATGAATGCAAAATCAGACAGTTATGAGACAGCTTTAAATAAAGACACATAAAAAATCTGGAGGTTTGATGAAGTTCATGAATAAAACTAAATATCAATACATTCACATCATCTCACTGAAATGACCACACAAGCAGTTGTGCATAAATGTATTTAAATCAGATTCCAAAACAGTATTTTCAGTTCTTAATTAGAAAAAACTAATTTCTGTGTACAAAAAATAAGCCGCTTCATTTCTGAACACACTGAGGACAGTTCAGGATCTTCTGCAGTGTCGGCTTTAAAACTGATGAAGTCATCAGGAGACTGAAACATCACAAAAATGCACAAACACAGATTACTATTGAACTTTGATTTAATCACTCGAGTGTCGGGTAAAGCCTAAAGGTTTAGTGTGTACAGATGATTTCATCAGCACAGGTCACCCTTTGAACGGGTGCAATCCCAGGACTATAAAAACCCATCTATTTGTAGAGAACTCATCATCACAACATCAGGCCTAAGAACCCCTGGACACAAGGTAAGTTTACAGCTATATCATACCAATGATCATGTCAAACTCTGATGTTAATTCTTAATATACATTTATTGTTGTCTCTTTCTCTTCAGGCAGATCTCACCCAAACAGCAACCATGAAATTCTCCCTCATCGCCATCCTTCTTGTTGCTTTGGCCATTGGTGAGTTTTTAAACTATGTTAACTTTTAAAGCTCTCAAGATATTTGGTATTTTGTGTATGTAATACGGTAACAGACAGAAACTAGAACAATGCGTGTTGTGGGAATTTTATCTTCACTCTGTAAAGTGCTTAATTTAACAATGTGCCCTGTAGAAAACTAGTCTTTCACCTCATTTAGCTTGATTAAGATGTAAGACTGCATTGATCAAACAACTCTGTTCGTGTTCCAGGCTCTGAGTCAGCTTCTCTGGTCAAGAGAGACGCTCCTGCTGAGCTGGAGAAGATCGCCAAGTACTTCCAGGATCTTGTGGACAAGCTCAAGAACGTTGAGGGCCCTGAGCTGGCCAGCAAGGCCAAGTAAGTCCATGAGCTTCATCATCTCTGTGAAACCAATCTGCAACTTAAAAAGTATTAGTGAAGGACACTAGTACTCAGTTGCTCACTAAAGGTTCTTTATTGACATCAGTAGGGTTTCATGGAACCTTGACATGCACAAATTGGAAAAAGAATCTTCAGATTATGAAAAGGTTCCTTTTTAAGAACTGTTTATTTTGTGTTGCAGCGCTTACTTGGAGCAGAGCAGAGCCCAGTTTCAGCCCATGGTTGAGAAGCTCCAGGAACAGCTGAAGCCCCTCTCCAGCAACATTGAAGACCAAATCAAGCCTCTTGCCGCCTCCGTCCAGGCTCAGGTTGCCCCCCTCGCCGACTTGGTCCAGACTCACGTTGAAGATGTCCTCAAGTTTGTGGCTGACAAGAGCAAAGCCATCCTGCCTCCTCAGTAAAACCACAGGAATCCTTCTTAGTTCTTTCCATTTTGTTCTCTTTATGTATATTTAAAATAATAATAAAATTCATTTAAAGGTCAATGTGAGATCTCCTTTTTTCTCACAAATTGTTTTTTTCTTTGCACATCTCACATGTATTAAATGCAGTAGCCATTTTGTTTTTCTTGTGCTACTAGGACTTCATTAAAATGAGGGAAACCATCTAAAAACAACATTTAAAGACATTTTTGAGTCGACAAATATAAAATTATGTAAATCAATCCTTCAGAAGGAAGACTGCCTTTTAATTTTCCAGACACTTTAAATGTGTTTGAAAGTGAAACAGTGGAGAAACCTAATAAAAAATCCTTATATATTATAGTAGTAAAGTGTCTTTAAAAAATACATTTTTATTAGTATTATTTTTAATTAAAAAATAATAATTGCGGGGGTGGGGGGTAAACACCCATCCAATATCATAATATTGGTTTTTTTTAATTATAGGAAAACAATGAAATACATTTGTATTTGAAACTTTAGAAATGTTGCTCTTGTTAAAATTGTGGGACATTTACATTTCAGTGCCATTAGTGAGACATTCATATGACCAGTTTTGTTTTTAATTAATAATTTTTTTAATGATTCAAGGGCATTATTACAAATATATTTCGTACAATTCCTAAATTCTTTATTCATTTAATTGGTGGAGCAAAAATAACCTAGAATGGCCTTACTGTGTTTGAAATGTTAAATGTACACTTTTTTAGCAGAACTTGTGAAAAAATATCTCAATTATTAAATCTTAATTTCACATACAATGTCTAAAAATGGCAAAGAATGACAAAAATATTTCAGAGAAGCCCAGGTTTGCCAATTTCTCTAACCAGCTCTCTTCTTAATTCTATACAGATTTTTTTATGCCAAAAAACAGAGACAGCTGCATCACAAGAGAAAAAATACAGAAACACTTACAGGTGTCAGTTAAGCTATCCTAAATAAAACTTAACATACATTCACAACAACCCACGTACATCTGAATAAGAACACAAGCAAATTTAGGTACATTTATTTCCATTTTATATCCTCAGTTGATGTCAGTCATTTCATTTGGCAGCAGAGGGCAGTGTAAATAAATAAACTCTGCTTGTTTTCTGTGTGCATTGAAGGCATTCATCTCAGAGCCATGAGGTAGACTATGATTTGTTGTCTTCTTAGATGATAAAACAACAAAATCACTAGTCTTCCACATGGCAATGGACATCTCTGACTAACCACAGAAGAAGCTGTTTTTATTATTTTCATATAAGTCAAAAATACAAAATCAAATATTAATCAACTAAAAGAGGCATCCATTGCCACTGGAAACATCTGAGCTCATAAAATAAGAGAAATTCACATACAAACTTTCGGGATTTTATTTGCAGCTTCTTTTTTGTCAGTGCAGCACCTGGCCTGCAGACTCAATGATTTATATACACCTGTCAGAGTTTTAACTCACTATAAAGCATTAATTTGGTTGTTTATCTGCTCACATCCCCAGTACCATGTAATATCTGGTGTGAAGGTCACACAGGCGTGAGGGACACGCTCTGAGTCCGCGTGACCTTCTCCTTGTACAGCGAGATAAATAAACTACAGCAAGCTTTTCATGCACATGTCAGCCTTCATAAAGCACATTTTTGTAACTCTCTTTGAAATTCAATGCAATTTGTTAAGCCTTTCAAAGGTGTATATCTGCAAAATGTTGTTTATTCCAAAGCAAAATTGCATTATATAAAACATATAAAGGAAGTCACTTTTATTTATAGAACATTACCAGTAAAATGTGTTGAATGTCTAAAAAGATATAAAAAATATTGTATTTTTCTTCTTTAAAATTGATTAAAAAAAACTTACCGGAATGATGTACAAGCACAAACAAGTCAACGATTGTCCTTTTTCTGTCTCATTACTCTACTTTTCCTTGGTCCATATGCTCTGAAATATGCATCCAAAGACCTTAATAGCTGGTGACCTATAAGGATTGATAAAAAAAATGGAAAAATTAAAATATAGCAGATGATTCAAGGCAGCAGAATTCATGCCAAATAAAGCGTAGACTAAGGCATGTCCTGCCCGTCACAATAATTTCAAAATAAAATAAAACACTTGGTACTCACCACGAACAGCCATTGTGCGTCTCTCAAAGGGATCAGTTTATAGTCGAAAGGGCTTTGACGAAAAAGAAAGAAAAATAGGCAAAGAAAAAGAGGAAAAAATAAGGCTCCCGCTGATAATTGAAGTCTCTGCAGCACTTGAAAATAAAACAGAGGCCAGATGAATGGAGTACTGCTACAAACTCCAAGGTGCTTTAGCTGAAAATTGGGAACAAAACTACAGGTTTGCTTTTGAAAGACTCTAGGACCAACGCTTCCCGAGGAGTCTTATCTCTTGAAAAAAAAAAACGTCCGGTCCTGAAGGGCCCCGGGTGCGAGGAAAGCTCTGCGTCTCTGGTCAGTGGTGGATACTAATGGGTAGGTTTTGCAGACATGGGTTATGTTTTTTACTCAAAGCTGACAGACAGGCAACCCCCCCTTGCACACAGGTGCTATTCAAGGATATTGTGTAAAAATGACGTCAAGCAAATTTTACTTGAAAATCTTTTCAGCGTAAAAGTCCCGCCCTCTCTTTCCACTGTATATAAGTTCATCTGTTCTATAGGCTGGCATCTTCTTTAAAGCGTCTTCTTTTACACATATGCATTTGATATTTGTAACTCTTTTCAATCATTGTTTATGCCATTTAGTGCATGTGTGTGTTTCTAACATACCTATACATCAGATGCATTTAGTCAAATCTATAATTTAGTAATTTAGTAATGCAAAGCGTGTAGACCAATCTGAAGACGGCCAGTGCAGCATGCAGAGCTTTGCCTCAGCAACAATGAAGCACTGGCCTTGGTGACAGTTGCTAGGCGATGGAGGAAATACAATGGCCTGCTTAGAAACCAAAGGCCGTTTTTGGGCTAAAAGGAGCAGTGCAAAGCAAATTAAACTTGATGTACTGAACTAAACAGTGATGGAGATCATCTTCAGTGGGATTTTAGAGTTTTTTAATGCCATATAAATATAAAGTTAACTGTAAAGATAAATGTAAGTTTCACTTATTGCATACGTATAGACTAGGTTTTATTTGCACTGCAGTAAGATGTTAAATCTTAAATATTTCTAGATTTTTTCTTGAATTTTAATATACCATCAAAGTTGAACTATTAAATCTACTTTAATCTAATATTAATAATACACAGGTGGAAAAATAGAAGATTATGTATGTATGTATGTATGGATGGATGGACGGATAGATATATAGTATTAATTTACCATCAAACTATTACATATATATGTACATATGTGTGCATATAAATATTTATAGGCCTCTATACACACACACAGTGCTTTTTCAGAATGCATGTAGCAAAAATGATTTTTTCCCCCCCCTTTTTTTCCCCCCAAAGTTATTCAACTTAACTTATGCGGTAAAGACATGCAATTTTCTAAGGCAAACGCGTAGCAATCAGAAGACCATTCTTTCATTAAGTTGAGGTCAGCCCATTAACGGCGGGGAAAAAAAGAAACGCATAAGGCAAGTTTGACGCACCCCAGTGAGTTTTAGACAGGTCTTCACAATGGGACCTGCAGCAAAATGTAAATTACACTAAATTGCTCTAATACACATCCAGTGGTCCTGAGAGGCACAGTGGGTCTTTTATGCCCATGACTGATGGGTTCAGCTACAAAGTGGAGGTGAATTAGAGAACAGACTTGAAAACAGTGGAGAGCCAGCGGTTGAGCAAGAGGCAGGCAGTGAAGGATTGTTCTTTTGTACTGACAGAGGAGGCAGGTGCACTTCACGAGATGCTGAGAAAGACAACGGCTAGCTCGCTAGGATGCGGCGTTTCCAAGATTAAAAAGGACGATTAAATTAATTGTAATCTTCTGGAGCCGCTCCCCTCCCCCTTTCGCATTTCCTTCTTAATTAGGAAATTAAAATGAGACTGAATTATTAAACGTGGCCACACCTTTTTATTAAAATGTTCCTTTGCCATTCAGCTTTCTAAAATTAACCATCACTTAGAAAAGAGCACAATTGGATTGGGATTGTTATGGCTTTTTTTGGACATGCAAGTGCAATATTTTGTCATGTTTTTATTTATCTTTTTGTAAATATCATGGTTTATGAATATAATAATTACAAGGGTCATGGAAAATTCAATACTGAAAAACTGAATTACATTTAAATGGATGCTTTTCACACTTCCATCATCAGAGTTGGTTTCGCTTCTCTTATACTTCGGTTATACTTCGTCTATAATTTTTGTGTTCCCATTTGCTCCAGTAGAAAACAAACAAAAACAAACAAACACACAAATAAATAAAATACAAATATAAAACTTTTTAAGCCCATAGTAGGTTTTCTATGACTGACAAATTTGCCATATTATGATTATGCTGGTCAGAAGAGAGGAAAATATTAATTTGCTATCACTCCCTCAGTCCACTGCATTTGAAACAGGCAACAGTATTAAAGAGTTACTCCACCCCAAAATAAACATTTTGTCATTAATCACTTACGCTCATGTCGTTCCAAATCCGGAGAAGCTTCGTTCATCTTTGGAACACAATTTAAGATATTTTGGATGAAAACCGGGAGCTTGTGACTGTCCCATTGACTGACAAGTAATGAACACTGTCAAGGTGCAGAAAAGTATTAAAGGCACCGTCACAATGCTCCATCTGCCATCAGTGGTTTAATCTGTATTTTGCAATGAGAATACTTTTTGTACATAAAGAAGACTAATGCAAGCAACGTACACTGCTCGGTGTCAGCAGTGTCACACGGACACGTTTTCTACATGTAGGCCTATTTACACTTTACTGGAAATGAAAACAGCGCATCCTTGTGGTGATGTACACAAAACACGACATGAGATTCAGACAAAAGTATGCATTATGGGAAATAAAGTGTTTATTGCGAAGTGTCTGTAAAAAAAAAAATTAAACATGGCGGACTTAAGTCAACATGCAATGATCATCTTGACATAGCCTACTTCACATTCCTAGTTAAAAATTATAATTTCATTTCTACAGAGCCTTGCACATGACATGTAATCAAATTCAAAAATATATAATAATTCTAATTAATAATAATAATTATATATATATACATACTTTAATAAGGAAACTATAATATGGAAACAAACTCTTAAGTTGTCTGAACACATTCTTAATTCATGGTCTCAAAATATTGATTTTGTTTCCTCTACATAATGTGAAAAGCTGATCTTCTTAATTTTTTTTAATTTCAAAAATGTTCAATTAAAAAGAAAATAGATTTCTTTTTAACTGAACATTCTTATAATATGTTTGCAATTCTGCATGCTCAGCTCATATTCCGTGAAACCTAAAAGGCCTTCTTATTTTTTGCAGTTCTATGACTAATATGTAATGATAGCTGTTTTTGAAATTGCATCATAGTGCACAGATAGATATATACATATTTATACAAATTTACAGTATATCGAGTTGTGCGACCTACAGTATAGTGACAAAATGTGTTGTTTAATCAGGCTATGTGTGATTAGCACATTTAAAAGCACATGTAAAATCCTTAAATTTCTTTTTGTGTAACTCTGCTCTAATATTAGTAGTCCAGCTACACACGATTGTTTGCCAAGACATATTTGATGGGCGCACAATGCTTCTCCATTAATGTACCTGCTGTTCCAATTTCCTGTTCCAATGCAATTTCATTTTCATTTTCCCCAGCAGCCAGTTGAGGAAATGGTAAAGCTCCACTCAAGGACCCCACCCGCCCCCGCCCGCCCCCCCTCAGCCCCGCAGACGGCCCAAACCAGAAGTGTTCCACTCCGTTAGGGCTCTTAATGTAAATTCCATTTCAGTGGCTATTATCCTGCTTATTTTCCAGAGCTTTCTGTTAGTACTCCACGCATCGGGCCCGTGGCACTCACAGGCAGATGCGGCCCTCGTCCAGCAGCAGCAGCAGCAGCAGCATCACCCCGGGGAGCCCCGCAAACTGCTTATTCAACAACTACTTGCCATAAAGATGCGTAATGACATTTTAGAGGCAAAAAGGCCTGTGTGGTTTTTAATTCATATTTAATGGTCGTCAGGCTAAATAGGTCCACTACCCTAAATGAGGACTCTCTCTCTTTCTTTCTCTCTCTCTCTCACTTAGGGTTGGTGCTGTGAAAACTGTATGCTTTTTTTAAAAATGAATTGTTGAACCCACCTGCTCTTGTTTTTTTTTACGTCAGGGAAAAACAATATAAAGCATGTATAATAATTAGTGCTGTCAAATGATTAATCACGATTATTTGCTTACGAAATAATAGTTTTTGTTTACATAATATGTGTGTGTGCGCGTGTTGTGTATATATTTTTATATATTAAATATATTTATTTATTATATACATTTTATGAACATAAATATAGACATGTAAGTATTGTTAAAATGTAAACAGTGTGTGTGCTTATATAGCCTATACATAATAAATATAAACAGAACAAACACGTATATTATATTATATATATTATATCAACTTTTATTTTAGATGCACTAATAATAATATATAATATCAACACATTACCAGTGTTTTTCTTTTGTTTTGTTTCGTTTTTGGTATCATTGAGATTATTGAACAAAGTTTTATTTTTGTATTTTCCGTTTTTGTAAATGTAGTTAAAACTTTAGTGATTTTGTTGTTTGTTTGTTTGTATTTTGGAAGTGTGTGTGTGTTAAATGTTTATATAATTCTTATATAGTTTTATTTCAGGTGTAGTTTTAGTTATTTTAATACATCAAATTAAACATTGCTTTGGATAGCTGAAAAAAATAAGTTTACTTCAGTTACAAAATTATTTTATTTCAGTTAACATTTATTTAGTTTATTTTTTATGGGTTTTTTTTTTTAAGTCACTACAATGCACACTATTATTAATTATTATTATTTAAATGATACTTAACAAAAATCATTTTTAAAGTTATTTTTCACAGTTTTAACAGCTTTGGAATTTGAATTCCATACTAGCAAAGTCCCATTTACACTATTTAATATTTAGCTTATTTACTCTTAATAAATCATCTCTTCTGAATGGCAATAAAGGGTTAGAAATGTCCAAAAATTCAACTTCCAGCCAACCGACCACCATTAAGTGACTTTTCAAAAGTACTACAGGCCTACTAGAAGCTCAAAGTAGTAGGCACTAAACTTAATAAGAACACAAATGTGTATTAAGAAGATCAAATATTTGACATTTGACATCATGTTGACATTAAATATTTAAACCTTATCCTTGCAAATAATATAAAATCAGTCCTACAAATAATTATCTTGATTGTGCAAGAAGCACAAAGACATTCAATCAAAACATGTTCATCTCTCTCTCTCTCTCTCTCTCTCTCTCCAGACAGGGCTGAGGCGCTGAATGTAAATAAATCTATCAGGGCAAGGAGCTTGAATATCAAGTTACCACTCCTTACAATCAAGAGCCTTTTCATGCCACCCATGAGGGCCATTCTTGTAATGCTAGCACACAAGAGAGGCCCACAAATCATCTCTCTCTCTCTCTCTCTCTCTCTCTCTCACACACACACACACCCACACCTTATTATTTTTCCTCATAAATTCCCTTTCAATACCTCCCTGTTGTATCTAATCCCTCATTCTTTCCACATGCTCACATCTTGTTTGTTTGAATTTGAAGAACAGAGGCAGAGGGATCTGAACGCTGGACGACCCGTGATTGATATCTGCTAGAATCTGGTTTGGGCTCATGTAGCCACTACACAAACATGTTGCGAGTACATCTGAACGATGAGGCTATCTCTAGCCATGATCAATGTCAGGCTCGGCCGCTATCGATCTGTCCCTGTTGGCACAGCAGAGCTCTGACCAGGAGCGGAAAATCTGCTTACAAGGGTCAGTGGAGTATTTAGACAGACAATTGAAGAGGTCAGTAGCTAAAAGTAAACACAGTAAAACGGATGGGCTGCAAATGTGCTGCATGGTATAGAACAGCTTTGCAGTTAAACATGATAAAATACTTGTGCATCACAATTGCTTATTTATATGATAAGTACCTTGTTATTCAAGTTTCTTTGATGAATAGAAAGCTCCAAAAAAACAACAACATTTATTTGAAATAGATTTTTTTTTAAAAATTGTTTTTACAGTCACTTTTGATGAACTGAATAGAAGCATTAATTTATTTTAAAGAAATCTACAGACTCTAAAGGTTTAAAGAAGTAAACTAAACAAGTAAATAAATCTCTAACCCATGAACTCTTTTCTTACTTAATCCTGAAGCAAACACTGTACAGTTAGTCATGATCCCGGTGAGTGATGGACAGTGAAAAGCAGATAACTGCTAATTCAGTTGATGACCAGCATGTCTTTTATCAGAATTAAAGCTTCTCACAAAGACAATTCAAATGCATGCGACTTAAGTTCTTTCCTGAAACTGCCAGTGATTCATTATCAGCTCAGTGAGTCATATAATGAAAAAACACATTTATAGATTTGTTTTTCAGACATTTCTTTTGGAGTAAGCCTGTGAATCTGATCTCAAAAGTGAACAAGGATGAACGAGTGTGACGCCCATCTGTGTTATATTCCCACAGGAGAGGACTTGCAGTATCTGTGACTAAGATCCTTTACACTTTACACTTATCCTAAGTCTCACAAGGTACAAAAGTACATAAAAATAAAATAGATCATATACTTCTGAAAGTTTAAAATCAACATGAAATGGCATTTGCAAATCACTCTAAAATGTGACATAATCTTCCCAAATAAAACAAGATATTTTCAAAATGTTGCTCTTACTTGAGTCATGCCAGTGTTTTCCTGAAGGCTCTCGCTCATATTCACAGCACACAGCTTTCACTTCCTGTGAGAGAATGAAGAGAGCACAATGTACAGCAGCATTTAAAACCGAAGGCCCATTTACATCAAGGACAATAAATATAACAACAGAATTAAAAAGCGTTTTATTTGAACTAAAATACGGACTATTTTTTTCTCCAGCTGATGAATCATGCAAACATTGACAGTCAGAATCCATCCTACAATAAAGAGCTTGAGCATTTATAGTGGCACTCAAATACACACTCTTATAATACGTGTTAAGAATTATTTATATACCATCACATTTTGATAATAAACATAAAAGGAACACTTTTGATCATTTTCCTATTTTAAAGCTGGACTCTTCTATAGTTATATTGTGTATTCCCACATGGAAAGAACCTATATGAGGATATATGCGCATATATGAAACCTATATGCAGTATATATGCACATATATGA
>JAUMHE010000068.1:18644931-18687410 GCA_032359235.1 Enteromius mattozi | reverse complement strand
ATAGGTTTTTAATATATGTGACATATATAAAATTGGCCGTTTTCCTATATTATATGTACATATATGCACATATATATATATATGGGTTAAGAAAGTAAAATGAAAAGTTGCGATTGTCTAGGCTAATATATCTAGGCACTATATTCCAGTGTAATAATCAAGGAACTTTGCTGCCGTACCTAGCCATTTTGGCCTAGAAAATCGCAACTTTTAATTTTACATCGGTCTAGGTACACGATGTAACTACAGAAGAGTCAAGCTTTAAATAGGAAAATTATAAAAACTCTTTGGTTATTTTTTGAGCAAGATGCTAACGGTCTAATCAGATTCAATGATCTATGCTAAGCTAGAGCTAAAGGTGCTAACGCCAGACCCGAATATCAGCTGAATGGATTTGGAAAATGAGCCTATTTTCAAAAAAATTTACTTTTATTTTAGTACTTTTATTATAGTTTTTATTTTCATTTTAGTTGAATTTTAATAATCTTTATGATTATGCTTTCATCATTTTTGAATATTTGTATTTAGATTAAATGTATTTTTATTTTAGTGATTTTAATTTAAATTAATTTTTAGATAATTATCCATGCCGCTCAGATGTCCAAGTGTTCTTCCTGTCCAGTTCTTGGTTCAGTCAGATTATTGCAGCTATGGCACTTGCTTAAAGATCATTTTAATGCACAGGCTAGTCGACCTCTTGCACTGTAACAAAACATCCCCAATAAGTTTCCAATAATGACAAAAAAGGCATCGTTCAATGGTTGTGTTCAGGAATAGCTTCCGTTTACTGCAAAATCATTGTGGACTTATGAATAAATCATTATGCATAAGATAATGCATCAAGCCATATTGCGCACAGACCTTTAACCCTTGGGTAGTTTATGAGATTAATCAAAGAAAATGCACTCACCCATATTTGGTTAACATTTGGCCCCAAATGCCAAAGCACCCGAGCGAATGATCTCCATCAAACACTGAGAAGATGAAAAAGGTTTGTTTTTAATCTCATTAGTCCATCACTAAAACATTATTTAAAATTCTAAACTATTTAAAATGATGATAATTAATTCAGACCTTTCAGAGTTTACATCTCACAATTGTTTTTTAATAATTGCATCGTATTCTTATTTTACAGCAACTTTTTTTTTGCAATTGTGAGTGCATATCTTTTCTTTAAGATATACTTTTAAGACTTTTCTTAAAATTGCAAGGTATAAAATACATTTTGGATATATAGATTCATAAATCTGACTTTATATCAAACGACAGATAAAAATGAATTCATAAAACCAAATGACAAAATTGTGAAACAGAAATGCAGAAGAAAAAGTCCAAATTATGAGATAAAAAGTTGTGATAACTTTTTTAGAGGAAAAAATGAACTCAGAGTTACATGAAAAAGTCAGAATTTACTTTTAATTTTTTATTTCTATCCTGTGGCAGAAACAAGTTTCCAGTTGGATAATAGCAAGCAACTGCACAGCTGAAAACTTTCTGAAAAAAATAAAGTTGCTATTCTTCTAACCAGTTATTATTGAAGCAGAAATGAACAGATGAAAAGATTTGTTTTTGTATTTTTTGTATAGTTTCTTCAAGGATCAGAGATGTCTTCAAGTGAATGGCAATCGACCCTGAGCACCCTGAAGCTGTGTTCAGATCCACCAAACAGCCTTGGGCTTTTTTGGAGCCTTTCATTTAAAGAAATTAAATACTATTTTTGCATTGACGTCAGTCATGTAATTGGGCTATTTCATAATGATGCATTATTGTGATTGAATAGATCCGGACCAAGACCAAACCTGATGATATACATAGGATCAGTCGATACAGAGCGAAGCGCTTCTGATTCCTCTCTTGCCTCTCCACTTTTAAAAACTGCTTTTATTAGAATATTTACAAGGAAGAAGGGCAGATGATGATGGAGCCTTCTTGAAAATGAAAAAAAACAAAAAACACATAATGAAATCATTACACTTTAATTTCAGCTAAAAGGGGCAGTGGAGATTAGATGGTAAGAGTGAGCTAATACGTATGAAAGAAGTAGAAATGGAGACAACAACTGTAAGTGCGAGTCAGAACGGTAAAGTAGGAGAGGAGAAGCTCCATGTTCATTAGTCTTTGGCGAAGCGCTCCTCGAGTTTCGGCTCATCTGCATGAAGACGGGCTTCTCGTGTCCCTAATGAGAGAACCTAGATACAGTTACAATACCAAAACCCCCAGCAGCACGAGCCAATCGATCCCAGGTTTACCCCAGCGAGTCTCACTAACACTGCTGCTCTGATCGCTGTGATTTGGGTGTTGATGAGGTTTTGCTTCCTGGTAGAGAGATGATGTGAGGGGAAGATGAGGCAGAGATGGCCACACCCTGCAATAGAAAAACATCTTTGTATTTGATATTGGCGTAAAAACATCACATTAAACAAGTCATCTGAAAGCTCTGTGAACTGAAATATGCATTAAAGTGCAGGTCCATTGCTGGCTTTGATTTGCACCCAAGAAACAACCCATAACACCCCAGCAATAACCTACCAATGCCCTAGAAAACACTTAGAACACCCTAGAAACCATATATCATGACCCTGCTAAAGACACATAATACCATAACAAGTGGTAGTACCAACCAGAACACCCAAGCAAACACATAACACCCTAAAAACAACTTAAACACAATAAACCTGCTAAAACATCTTAGATCATAGCAACACCCTAGAAAACAACAAAATACTGTAGCGTACAAAAAAACTGCACAGATCACCATAGCGACACCCTAGAAAACAACCGAAACACCAAAGCCTACTAAAAACTGCACAGATCACCATAGCGACACCCTAGAAAACAACCAAAATACTGTAGCCTACTAAAAAATGCACAGATCACCATAGCGATACCCTAAAAAACAACCAAAATACTGTAGCCTACTAAAAAATGCACAGATCACCATAGCGATACCCTAGAAAACAACCAAAACAGCAAAGCCTACTAAAAACTGCACAGATCACCATAGCGACACCCTAGAAGACAACCAAAATACTGTAGCCTACTAAAAACTGCACAGATCACCATAGCAATACCCTAGAAAACAACCAAAATACTGTAGCCTACTAAAAACTGCACAGATCACCATAGCAATACCCTAGAAAACAACCAAAATACTGTAGCCTACTAAAAACATCTCAGATCACCATAGCGACACCCTAGAAAACAACCAAAACAAAGAAGCCTACTAAAATCTGCACAGATCACCATGGCAACACCCTCAAAAACAAACAAAAAAAAGAAGCATACTAAAAACTTCTTAGATCACCATAGCAACATCCTCGAAAACAACCAAAACACCGTAGCCAACTAAAAACTTCTCCGATCACCATAGCAACATCCTCGAAAACAACCAAAACACCGTAGCCAACTAAAAACTTCTCCGATCACCATAGCGACATCCTAGAAAACAACCAAAATACTGTAACCTACAAAAGAATCCACAGGTCACCATAGCAACACCCTAGAAAACAACCAAAACACTGTAGCCTACTCAAAACTGCACAGATCACCATAGCGACACCCTAGAAAACAACCAAAATACTGTAGCCTGCTAAAAAATGCACAGATCACCATAGCAATACCCTAGAAAACAACCAAAACAAAGAAGCCTACTAAAAACTGCACAGATCACCATAGCGACACCCTAGAAAACAACCAAAATATTGTAGCCTACTAAAAAATGCACAGATCACAATAGCAATACCCTAGAAAACAACCAAAACAAAGAAGCCTACTAAAAACTGCACAGATCACTATAGCGACACCCTAGTAAACAACCAAAATACTGTAACCTACTAAAAAATGCATAGATCACCATAGCGATACCCTAAAAAACAACCAAAACACCAAAGCCTACTAAAAACTGCACATATCACCATAGCGACACCCTAGTAAACAACCAAAATACAGTAGCCTACTAAAAAATGCACAGATCACCATAGCGACACCCTAGAAAACAACCAAAACACCAAAGCCTACTAAAAACTGCACAGATCACCATAGTGACACCCTAGAAAACAACCAAAATACTGTAGTCTACTAAAAACCGCACAGATCAACATAGCGACACCCTAGAAAACAACCAAAATACTGTAGCCTACTAAAAACTGCACAGATCACCATAGCGACACCCTAGAAAACAACCAAAATACAGTAGTCTACTAAAAACCGCACAGATCAACATAGCGACACCCTAGAAAACAACCAAAACACCAAAGCCTACTAAAAACTGCACAGATCACCATAACGACACCCTAGAAAACAACCAAAATACTGTAGTCTACTAAAAACTGCACAGATCACCACAGCGACACCCTAGAAAACAACCAAAACAAAGAAGCCTCCTAAAAACTGCACAGATCACCATAGCGACACCCTAGAAAACAACCAAAATACTGTAGCCTACTAAAAACCGCACAGATCAACATAGCGACACCCTAGAAAACAACCAAAATACTGTAGCCTACTAAAAACCGCACAGATCAACATAGCGACACCCTAGAAAACAACCAAAATACTGTGGCCTACTAAAAACTGCACAGATCACCATAGCAACACCCTAGAAAACAACCAAAACAAAGAAGCCTACTAAAAACTTGTCAGATCACCATAGCAACACCCTCAAAAACAAACAAAACAAAGAAGCCTACTAATAACTTCTTAGATCACCATAGCAACATCCTCGAAAACAACCAAAACACCGTAGCCAACTAAAAACTCCTCCGATCACCATAGCAACATCCTCGAAAACAACCAAAACACAAGAGCTTGCTAAAAAGGTATCACCATAGCAAAGACAAAGTAACACCCTAGAAAAACACCTAAAACACAAAGCATGCTCGGATCACCATAGCAACTGCTTAGTAACCACATAGCAACACCCTAGAAAACCTAAAAAACAATGCAACCTGCTAAAAGTACCCAAATCACCAAAGCAACTGCTTAGCGATCAATCACACAGCAACTCTAGACAACATCTAAAACAGCATAACTTCTCGGATCACCATAGCAACAGCATAGAAAACAAATAAAAACCACAGAGCCTGCTAAAAAAACAACACACAGAAAAATATTATATAACTACATGAAAAACTTTGTTGAAAAAATGAAAAATAAGAAGAGAGTGCTTTGGTGAGCTTCAGAACCACTACACAGTCTTCTCAGCCTGAGGGTGAAGGGTCACTTTTTAGGAGCTGCAATAAATCCACAAAGTTTACAGCATTATTTTAATTTGACATTACTCATAATTTAAGCAGATATGCAGATGCAGCATGCAGGTCAACGGCTTGCTTTATTGTGTGTGTCAGAGGACAGCATAGTGTGGAGATCCATATATTAACCACCGCAGGTGTAAAAGCCTTTCCTTGTACCAGTTCCAGAAGTGCTTTTATCTGGCCCACTTCGCACTGGTCTCTCTCTGTGGCAGGACATTAGTTTGATGTGGATTGAGTAACCTGCAGTCCGGTCACTGCTCTCTGCTTCGGTCATCATACCTCCTTCATCACTGCTGAATAGGAAAAAAGTAAGGAAAAGAAAGACAAAAATTCACAAAAATTAATTTTATTTTAGAATAAATAAATAACACTTTTATTGTTTTAGAATGAATGAATAAATACATTTATTTATTTTAGTGACAGAACTTAAATAAATAAACAAAGCACCCCAGAGTCAAGACATTTTTAAATAAATCTGTATTATAGAATGAACGAATGAATGCATACTTAAATGTGTGTTTATTTTAGACATAAAGGGACACCCCTGGTTAAAAAGAAATAAACAAAAAAAATAAGACAAAATGTATGATATTTTTTAATAAAATGACCACTTTTTAAAATGCTATTTGAAACATGTATCACTGAATATTGTATTTTGTTTCATACTTTTTTGTAAACAATATGCTACTATTCGGTTTTGAACAGTCTCTGAGAAAGATCCGATGCTTCTTTCTTATTTGGAAGCTGCAGCCATTAGCAGTAGTTTTGTTGTGTGGGAGTGGTGAATTTGGCCTGTAATTGAATTATTCTCTGCTCTGATTGGCTTGACAGACTTGTTCAGCATATCCTGTTTAAAATCACTGATACTTCCTACGCCTAACTTTAATGGACTGGGAGGGCACACCGGAAAATAATGACAGTCATTTTTATAGAAAAACAGCAAGTCTGTTTTTTCAAAAATGACAAAAAGGCACCATACAAGTCATCTAAGAGTAATACTGATTCATGAATGAATATACTGTCTCTATATTGATTCAGTTCATTAAATCATCTAAATAATCTGTTCATGAATCAGTCTTTAGTGAAGGATATGACATGACTACTGCAGATTCTCATGGACTACTTTTAAGATCCTTCTGTGTCATTTTTTAAGCTTGAATACAAAAGAGGAAATTAAAATATAGCCAAATGTATGATTTAAAATCTTTCCTTTTGAAATGTTTAAAAGCAATAACACAAAGGAGAAGAATTCTGCTAGAATCTGAAGTTTTTTGTCAAACTCTTTCCTAAATTCACAAGACCTGTGAGGTGTGTAACGGTCAGCAAGGATGTTTCTGTAAGTTGTTTTTTAAAGCGCACCGAGGGAGTATTAACAGCCGGCCTCTACTCATGCTGACGGTTTTCACCATTTCAAAAAGAGAGAGAACGCGCTGAAATAAATCAATGTATTGTGGAAGCACACAGGTACACTGCTAGATGTAAAGAGGTAAACAACTGAGGCAATAATAGAGTCCGGAATCTGCGAAATGGTCTTAAAAGCCTCTTCACAAGCTGAGCTTTTAAAGAGCACGAGAGAACCGTCCAAACTCTCGAGCTGCCATTTTAGGGCCACGGGATAGAAAACCACCATAGATGGATTTTTCACTCGCCCACTCGTTCTCTCTCTCCCTATCACCAGCTACATTTCTATCTTTGCTGATTCTGATGAGGAGGGAAAGAGAGGAGAAAGTCTGGAGCCATCACTATGTCCTTATTGCAGCAGAAAAAGGGTCTGCTCACGTCCTGCCAGTAATTGTGGTCAGGGCACTATGACCTTACTGCTGCGCGTATGGAGACTTTCTAAGAGGGAGGCGGGACACAATATTTATCCCTTATGGGGGGATGAGACTCTGCAATCACTGCAGTCGGCCAACAACATCCATCCTCCTCTTGTACCCTTTCAGATACAGAAAGCCTTGAGTGTCTCCGAGCTGAAGGCATAAACCACATGGAAAATTACCACAAGCACAGCTGGATCTGTAACACACCAAAGGAAAAAATATTGAATATCAATGAGATAAAAAATCTATTCAGTATCAATGAGAACAAAATGAAATGAGAAACCAAACAAAGACCCAAATAGTTTTCTGTTGCACATTTCTGGATTTCATCTCAAAATGTCTCAAGGTGTCTCAAGAAGTAAATTAAATTACAAAGATCTCCTTATGACTTCAAATATCATTTCTAAGCTATAGCTACTATCCACTTTCAATTAATAGCTTTATATAATTTATTATTGTATTGTAAAATGTTGCCGACAAAGTTCCTTATCTTTTTGACATCTCAGTCACAAAAGATAAAAATAGAAAATACAAATATTTAATTTTTAATCTCACGTCTTTCAGAGGTGATCTCAGTAAGTTTCAAACTGACATTTTGACAAAATTTGATGCTTACTGTAAATGTATACCAAGCAGTAAAAGAATAACTTCTGAACATGTAATGTTTCTCAAGGAAAGTAAATGAGTTCTCTTTATAATCTATATCTCTTTATAATGTTTTCGTCAGCAATATCAATGGAGAGCAATCGGTGACTTTTGCCAAAGCCTCCTGCTTCTTAGATTTATTCTCCTGAGAAAAACACACACAAATCCCACATCTATGTCATCTAGAGTTTCAGAAGACATCTCAAAATGTCTTCCCAGAATCCAAAGATTCCAGATTTTCCAGGATCCAAAAATCTGCAATCAAAAGTCAGATATTACAAAAAGAAGTCGAACATTTTTCATCAAATTCTAGAGTTAAATTCTATTTACCTGCTCATTGAGTGAATTAACTTAATGAGAAATGAGCTTAAATACAGTTAAAGTGAGTAAATACTTCTACGCGAGTCTTTTTTTACTCTTCTAGAAAAACACCCAAGTAATCTCACACGTTTCTCCTCACAGATTCAGATGATACTGAATATGAAATATCACTCACAAATTATATCACACACATCGCATTTGATTTGGGTGGGGGGGCTTTGCACTGTAAATAATTTTTGTTGTTTCCACAGTAAATCACTGTATTCTCAATAGGTTTCTACGGTACATTTTGCATACAGTATGTTACTGTGAATGTTGTTTTCACAGTATTGTACTGTATATAGTATTGTATGTATATGTTAAGTTTTTGAGTTGGTAAGAGTATCGGAGCAGTTGCTCATTTCTCAGTTAAGTCGTGCTATCCAGGCGACAGACAGACAGGAAGAGGCATTGCAATTAAGAAGACCTTTTTAGATGAAATGTACTCTCTGATTATTGTTGTACTGTCACTATCACTTCAAACTTTATTTTTATATTTCCACCACTTATTTTTTAATTGCACAATGTGTGATTTTACTCTACTTTAATTGTATTTTGTTCACTGATTAAATATTGTTAATATGCATGTAATTCTGTGTATTTTATAGAAGTTCAGCAATGAAATGTAAAAGATGAAGCCTGAATAAAGCTGTTGGTGTGAAGCACTAACTTGTGTTACTGAATTTTTAACAAAATGTAGTAATAATAACAACAGTATAATGTTGTACTTGTTTTTACAGGACTCCTAAAACTACTGTATTTAGTTTTACAGTAATTTTACAATGGTACAGAATACAGGAACTACAGGATAATTGTTGCCAGTAAGCAGAGGTGGACAATAGTGAAGTATTTTTAGTCAATTTAAAAAGTATCTGCACTTTATAAGCATGTTTTCTTTGGACAATCTTTACTTTTGTACATTCCAATGCATAATGGCATATTTTTACTTGACTAGATTTGATAAGTCTTTTTAAAAATAGTTTTTACCTTCATACTAAAAATACACAAATATAGCACTTTCTTGTACTCAAGTAAAACTTATTTAACAATTAATTTTACTTGAGTAAAAGTGAGAAAATACCAGATGCAATTAAGTACTAAATCATATTTAATATGAAAAGCAGTGCAGTAAAAAGTACAATATTAAGCTTTGGAATGTTATGAAGTAAAGGTTTTCTAAAGAAAAAATACTCTAAAGAAGTACAGACACTTGAAAAATGTACTTTTAAAGCAGAGAAAAAATTCTTCACTACTGTCCGCCTTTGCCAGTTACGTTACTGTTAATTTGACAATGAACTTTTTACAGTGTGCCCTTTGATCACGGAATGTCAAGAGATGTTTTGTTTACAAGCTCAAAGTTCTCTGTCAGCTCTAACAAGTGGATCTCTTCTGATACATCCTTGTCCACCTGCAGCTCACGGGTTTGGCTTCTGCGAGTGTCACAGAGGTGTCTGGTGACTACTGCTCTCTCTCATCTCACACTCACACTCAACTAATGGACTGCTTTGCCCCTCCCCTCCGTTTCTCCATCTCGGACTGGGAGGTAGTGAGAGGAGGAGAGGAGGCAACCAGCCCACCGTTCCCCTGGGCCCTGCTACACGGCTCAATAGCTCAGCTCCTGGATGGGATCATAACCCTGAGTGCTGGCCAAGAGAAGAGCCGCTTCTCCTTACATCCAGAGCTGCAGGGTGGAGTTTCTCCCAGGATAACACAACTCACTCGAACCCCACCATGGCTGACCGTAAGGTGGCCCCGGTTGTGGTTACGCTTCTCATTCTGGTCGCACCAGCCCTGAGCGGGTGCCCAAGCGCCTGTCGCTGCTCCTTCGCCATGCTTCAATGCCTGGAGCCGGACGGTATCACCAGCATCCCTGCACTGGCAGCGCAGGAGAGCGAAAACGTCACTGAAATGTAAGTTGAGTTTGGTGTTTAGGTGGTTTACAGTGAGAAAAGTTGTGGAAGTTCAGAGCTTGATCTTAAAAGGAGATGGAACGGGGAGGAACTTCAATCAAAGTGATTGGCCTTCATGAATTTTCATGGAGAAATCTGAGCATTTAGAAATGTACTTTGTGCACGGAGTAGTGGTTTTCCACTCCAGTTATCACCAGCATGTATTGCTTTTACATGCATTCCACTTCATTTGTGGAATCAGGATGCTTTCTGAAAACAAGGCAATCTCTAGGAACTAGCCGAGGATTGGTGGAAAGGCCTGGTACTGAGTGTCTGTGTGCAGCTTCTCTTTAAGTGCTTTTAAGAGTGTCAGGTACATAATCTATTCTCGTAAATGGTGAGAAAACTTCTCCACGTTCATTTGTGTACAGTCAGACAGATGGATCCCAGAGGTGCTGGACTTGAGATCAGTTTAGTGCACTTCATTCAGAATAGTGTTTATATTACTATAGCACTCATGCTTGTAGTAGGAAACATAATCGCCACACCTCTTACAATCATCTCAGTTTCATGCCTCCTCTGTTGCACCTCCAAGTGTAAACAATGGAATATTTAAATGAAAAGAAATGCTCTAAAAAGCTCATTATATTCAATTAAAAGCTGTGTTTTTACACTACTACGTTACCGTTATGTATACCGTTTTGTGTGTAAACTTTACAGTCAAAACAATATCGTTCCCATATCTAAGACATTTCTTTTTGTTTTTAAACAATGCTACATCTTGTGTTTTTATTATTTATGTATATTAAGTGGCATTTACATAGTTAATGTTTATGGCATTATTATTTTAGTGTCATTAAGATGTGTGTTGCCTTGGTGGTCTTTGTTTGGGTCAAAATGTGCACTGCCCAAATCTGTGTATCGGTCTCAGAAGCTGGATTGAGTATTTCTGATGAACTGTACATCATCATGTGCTTCATGTATCATTATGCTGAAGAAGAGTCCATGTTTTTTTTTCGATCAAGTTTTCAGGATGTGGCTTTATTATTTCTCTGAAAGAGATGAAACATTAAAAAGGTGAAAAGATACACTTTTTAAAAAGTAAGAGCCTAGGATCAAATCCCAAGCTGTGTTTTAATATGAAATGAAACTGAAGAGATCAACCTGTAATTTCATCATACAGACAAAAGCAGCTTTGACGTTTTTGAAACTTAACCTATTGTTTCCTATGGAGAAAAATTAAGCCAACATGCAGATAGGTACAAAGAAAATGTTTTAAGACTATTTTTGTATTGAACAGCATTTAGGCAAACATTTTACCTACAATAATTCTTTTTCTTGGAAGTTGCATTGATCATCTGGGGCTTAATTTATTAATGAGGATAACTGGATTCCAAATTGCTATCTAAAAGTGTCTGACGACGTCACTGTATTTTTATGGTGAAGTTCTGCACAGTTTCCACTGTTGTTTTTCTCGGTATACCTGCTCAAGTGCGATTCTCTGAACTCCAGTCGAGTCTTACATTTACTACAAGCATTAAATCAATAAATGAGAATGCTCTTTCGCCATGTGTTTACACAGAACACTTTGTGCCCGTAAAAAACGCAGCATTTGGCCATATTAGTGAGACGGGCACAGTACAGAGTAACAGCGCTTCTACCAGGGACGAAAACAAGAGACCATTAACTTCATACCAGCGGCAGAAATACATCATTCATCATGCTGTAAATTCCATTCTGTGAATTGCTCGTGAATGCACCGCTGAAAACAATAGATGAAATATTGCCCACTCGACTCGATTCAATAAGCCAAAGCAGTTTGAGATGTCGTCCCACCTGCTCTGTAATTGCATTATGGCTCTCTGGGTCAATCAGATGCTAATAAATATCTGTTTGTGCTTCTCGAACACAACTGGACAGAATCACAGATCAAAGGATTCCAGTAAAGTCAGTAGAAATGTCTATGAGCATACATATATATATATTTGAAAAGGATATTATGTACAATTAAGAGAGACTATAAAACAGCAACATTTTTATGAACGTACACTGAAAAACATTTGGTGTAGGACTTATTTACTAATAAATTTCACAAAAAAAATCTCTTAATCTCTTAAAAACCTCTTAATACACACATATATATATATATGCATTATATATATATATATATATTTATAGCCTACACTGCAAAAACACTGCTGCTTTTCAGGCCTAGATTTTGTGTCTTGCTTGATTATTAAATCAAGAAGGACATTCTAGACAAGTAAAAGTAAAGTTCAATTAAAAACTCACTTAATTTTGACTTCTGAAAACAAGACAGTAATTTTTCTTGTCTAGAAAATCCTTCTAGAAAAGCTTTTTTTTTTGCAGTCTATGTATATTTATAAAATGTAATTCTTTTAATTTATTTTTAAATAAAATACCATATTTCAGCATGACTTCATAATGCTTGAAAACATCACACTGAATTGAATTTAATTGTACGTGCACTTTAGAATCTGCAGAGTTTGTAACAATGGCTTACAAAAAGTATTTCTCATGAGTTTTGTGTTTTATTTGGCTTTTTCAATGTCAAGTGCTGTTGTCAGTTGACACTGACCTGCAGAATGAGATGTTCTAGATGATTAGAGAAATGATGCACAAAACCATGGCAACACCATGGATGGTTTTGGATAGTTTTATACTTTGTTTTGAATTAGGGAACATGTTGAATGACGTATGTATACGGTCATACAGCTCTATAGTTTAATTCATTGTGGAGAAACCATTTAAACATTTCTCTAAAATAATCTGAGTTCTCCTTCCTGGAAGTACAAGTGCTTTTCAACGAAACTGCGTGGAACTGAAAAGTAATCGATTTGAAAATACTTCACTGATGGTGTTTATGCCTCATATTAACGGCTGCAAGGGCACAGCACTATTTCATTTAACTTCAAGAGACCTGGAGTTTTATAGTGAAGAGAAAATATGTTTCTTTCGCTATATGTGCTCAAGTGAACATTGGAGCATTTAAGCATTTATTTGTCCAAGTGCATACATAATGTAATGTCAGGGAGATGTCATTATAATGAAACTTGGGAGGCTGCATTTTTTCAATATTTCAACAATACAAGATAATTCTTAATTCAACAGTTTGAAAACCATTTTACTGCCATAATGTAACATACTAATGATTGTAAATAGGTAGAATGGGAACTGATGAGATCATGAAAAGTGGGCGTTACATACCAGAATGGAGTCTGATGGTTGGAGAGGAAAGTGAGATGGATTTGTGACATTATCTGAAAAGTAAAAGCCATTCCAGAGAGCAAGTTATATCATTTTGATCATGCAAAGAGAATAAAGTGCACCAATGCAATGCATAACTGATAGTAAATAGTTTAAGATTTGAATCAATGACACCGAGTCTTATTAGAAATGCCTGCTAAGTATACCCACCTCTAGCAACCCACAGCAATAACTACCACTCAGAACACTGGATCATATAAAACTTTCAGTTGAATTTTAACCCGTTCTATCATTTCAACCCTTTAGATACATAGAGAGTCAAACCAACCTGGAGAACATCACAGACGTAGACCTCCCCAACTACAGAGAACTGAAGAACCTGTAAGTATAACAGTCTACAAAAGATATATATATAAGATTCCAAAACATTTTCAATTAACAATTTTTGCATTCACATATACATATTTCAGGACGGTCACATATTGTGGGTTGCAGTACATCTCCGAAAATGCCTTCCAGCATAATTTCAAGCTGCAGTATGTGTGAGTGTTCTTTACATATACTATTGGCCTTCCCACAATACACTTGGGTCTCAGGGCTTGTACATGTCAATCACTTCAAACCCTCTTCCCTTCTGATGAGTGAGGCTGCTTTATTGGTCTCAGGCGGTAAAAACCCAAGACACGTTTAAAGTTAGTCATCAGCCAAATGAATACTGATTAAAGATTTTCACACTTCACTTCCAGAAATTATTTAAATGCATTAATTTTCCTGTAATTCAAAAGGAAATGTGCAAATATTAGTTTATCATATATTTCAAGGGTGTTTGAATAGTCTGAAAAACTGTGTTTTGTAGGGTGGAGGACACATCAGTATGGCTCATGAATATTAATTACATAACATTAATTACATACATCCTGTAGTTCTTGATTTGCTATTTGGAATGCAACAGTGAAACAAAGGCTTATCTATTGTAACTGGATATAATAAATAGTTTTAGAAAAAAACTAAGAAATAAAGTCAAGTTAGTTTGTATATGATATGAGGGTGAATAAAAAGTTAAAATGTACATTTTAGAGAAATTATTACATTTATTTAAATCTTTAAAAATGGCAATAATGGCTTTTAAGCCCTTGATTTCATAAAAATCATGTATAGCAGAAATCAAACTTCACATCATGTCAAAACAAACCTGTGTTCAGTTTTTTTTTTTCTACAGAATTTTAAAAGACTTAAAACATTCAGAATATGGAATATACTCTTATGTATGCATTTCTGTATGTATTGGAATTTGATTTTTAAACCACCATAAAATGTTGATGGATGAAAAGAAACAATAAAAAGGAAAAATAACATTAACTTGGTTTTATTAATGGTTTCTATGACCTTGATCTCATTTGAATCATGTATACTATAAATACAAACATCACATACCTAGAAACATTATAGAACCTTTCAGCATTAAACAAATAAAAAAAATAAAAAAATGAAAATAGCTCATTAACTCAAAATCAAAACCAGTCAAAGATTTTTCAGAGTATGTTGGAATGTGTTTTACTAAAAAAAAAAAAACATTCAAAATATTGCATTAAATTCAAATCGTTACTTGATTCTTTATAACTGTGAAATTTACTAGTAATTTCTGAGTGATAATCATTTCTACACAATTTTTCCCTTACCTGGTTTCATGGCATAAATGTACCTTGGTGCACTTTTTAGCGAGACATGAAATATGTACCAATAAGTACATATCACTGCAGTTTCCAAAGGAAATTTAATAATAAAGCATTAATAAAGCATAATTATCGCGCAATAACTTGACAAATTTCATGTGACTTCAAAACAATATTAATATGCTGGAAGATTTGAAAACCGATGCTTTTGAAGGTTAGCATCACGCATATCCAGCTTCATATATATGGGTTTTCATAGACGGTAGGTTTGTTCTGTAGCTCGCGGAGTACAGAGATGCACAGAGATTTACAATCCTGTGTAAATATGGTTCAACAAAACAGTTCAAATCTGTGTAAAAGGTAGTAGAAATGCCATGGTTGCATCGACAAATGCCTTTTTATGTTAGTTTTGCATTTTTTTAACACTATCGGGTAGGGTTAGGGTTGGATTTGGTGTAGGGCATATTTCCAACATGATTTTAGAGTCCACTGACATTTAACGTAATAAAAACACAGCAATACGTACCCATATCAACATAATAAAAATGTGCCAGGGTTTATGTATTAAAACTGTGTTTTAGCGCCATTCAGTGGACATTTCTCTTTAAAACTGCGGTGAAACGTACCGTAAGACATGTAAAAACAGTGTTGCACAAAAAGTGCACGTATTTTAATGAGAACAGCTTGTTTTTTCCCCAGTGCAGAAACATAGCTATTTCCAAATCATCCTTTTTAAGGCTCAAAGATGTGCCATGTATTCCCTCCTGAAGGGAAGATTTCTAATCATGGCATCAAGAAAACACTAACGATATTAGCTGAAAGGTTGTTGACCCTTATCTCCACTATCTTGTAATCGTTATCTCTCAGTGTGTGACATGCCCACTGTTGTCGATGTGGGGGGAACGGGGGGGTTCTGAGGGAAACATGAGAGCATATCCAGCAGTCACCTTTTACTCGCCCACTTTGGCGTATTATTGACAACTGATGCATAATAAATACACTCCACTAAGGGTCCATTATCACGCAATCAATATTTCACAGAGGGCTGTGCGGAGGACCAGATGTGTGTTTATCTCTGCGAGCATCATGTGGCGGTAGGGATATATACAGTATGAAAAATCATAAGCATAAATGAGTCTCTCTTTTATTCGTCCGTGGTTTCGGTTCTTTAATCCACAGCCTCCCCCTCCCCTCGACGCCAGCTGCTATTCTCAGACGCTCTCTCCCTATGGTAGAATCGAGCTGTAATAGATAGGCCCCAATGGCCGACCCATCTGACATGAACTTTTGGGAGTAGGGAAAACAAATATTTGAACCCTTGCTGGCCCCCATTAGCCCTGCCACAGAGAATCTATATGTGCGAATCCGTCACTGTCCCCGTCGGCTGTCATCTAGCTTTAGATTTCAACTCAATTAGATGGGAGGACAAATATCTCTGAATTGGAAACCTTGAACTGAGAAGTTTTCTGTACACAAAACGATGCAAAATATCCATCAGACTAACACAAAGGTCTTCAAAATTCACTCTCTTGCTTAGCTAAATCTGGTATGTGAGAAAGAGAAGAAATTCACTCAACTAATTAAGCTAGAGTCCAGTTGTCAACCAATACAGAGAGATGTGTGCCAGTGTTATTTCAAAATGCAGTGCTGCTATGAAATATTTTGCTGCATTGAATCTTGTTACTGGTGCTTGCTATTGCTCATATTTGAGGGTTGAGATTTATACAAACTCTTAAGCTTAAATATTTTGCTCTTCAAAGCACAAAGAAGCCTTTATATTTGTGCTACAGACCTACATCCTCAAATCATGGTACTTTTACTTTTCTAAGAGATTGGACTTTAAATTTTTAACTTGAGCATAATAAAATGGTCCAAAAAATCAATTCCTTTTACATTGAATTCATATTCATATCTAACCATAATGTTTTATTCTTATAGTAGTGTTATTTTAGTATTATTTAAATGTTACTAGAGTATTTATTATTATTTTGAATTGGATTTTGTTCTTGTAATTTCAGTTTTCATTTTTAGTTGAAATTTTAGTAACGTTTTGAGTGCTTTTTTTTTGTATTTATGTTTCCATTAAGCTTAAATTTATTTTGTTTTCTATTTGTTTTGTGTTTTTACATCAATTTAAACCTATTTTATTTTAGTAAGTTACCATTAAACAGTTACTCTAGTAGGTAACATTTCACGTTTTTAAAAAGGTTTTTAGTTTAAAACGAACCCTAACCCTATTTCAGCTCTATTTTAACAGGCAAAAACTATTTTTAATAGTTTTAATTTGACTTATGACAGCAATCAAGAACGTACCGACCACTCAGAACACCTTAAATGGATAAAAATTATTTTTCAAAGTAGTAAATACATTTTTTTTGCATATTTTACAAGTAAATATAGTAACACTTCACTTGAAGCCTTTATTTTGAATGCAATATAAGATTTTTAATGTATAGTTTAATAGTAACGCCTGCTAAAGCACCTTATAATGCATTATATAAATTGATTCCACATTTATAATACTTAATCTATTCATTCATTGTTACAACTTTAAATCTGTTACAATTATTTTCGAAAAGATATATTGGATTATAATGTATATTATGATCTTAATGCTGCATTATACTTGTTAAAAACTGAATATTCTGTTTTTTACAATTCTATATTACTTGCTGTTTCTATGTAAAATTTATTAGCAATTTCTGAGTACAGATTGTTTCTAATACCCTTTTTTCCCCTAAATGTAGCATCACAGTACCATATTTTACACCATTTACACTCTCTTCAGAAAACATAAAAATCTAGTTATGTGATAAAATTCCTACAAACTTGTTTATAAACTATCTATATCTAAGATGTCTACACATTTTATGATTTTAAGAGAAACAGTCCTATTTATTAAGACCAATAGAACTCTGTTGTACTGAATGCAGAACATGCATCTCTCTTCTCTCCTTTTACAGAAACCTGGCCTCTAATTTACTGGTGCACATCAGTTGGAGGGTGTTCCAATCAGTGCCTCTGTTGAGTCTGTGAGTAACACACTGCATTCAGATTTACAGATTTATTCTGCTCTGCTGGTAATTTCAGACTGAAAATGTGAACAATTTTCCTCTGTCTGAAAAGTTTAAATGATACATCTGAGGTCTCACATGCATATTATTTTTCTGAAAGCATGAAATAAGCATAGGGAATGTCACCTGCTTCTCTTTTGCACAGAATCTTGAGGGACAATCCATTCACCTGTTCGTGTGACATTTACTGGCTTCAGCAGTGGCACAGAAAAAGACAAAGCGATGCTGATTCACAACAAACCTGCATCCACAATGGCAACAGCATTCAGCTGGATTCGTTTGAAATGGATAACTGCAGTAAGTGCTCCTATCTGGAATCAAACCTTTTTTAAGAAAAGGTGTGTGTCTCTTAAAATAAGCAAGCCGTTCATCACTTGATTTCCCCAAAACCTGGAACAGAGGCATCGGTTTGACTAAGCCAATGGCAGTGTTTATTTGGTTGAAATAATCATTATTTATGGTTAAATATATTGTATATTTGGTTATTGAAATTATATTGGATATATTGAATATTACATTCACTATTGTGCAATTATTTGGGGCTGTAAGATTTTATGTTTTTGAAAGAAGTCATTTACAACAAGACTGCATTTATTTGGTCAAAAATACAGTAAAAACAGTAAAATATTATTGCAATTTAAAATAACTGTTCTCTATTTGAATATATTTTAAAATGTTATTTATTCCTTGTGATGAAAAGTCCAGTCTTCATTGTCACAATATTTCTTATCAATGTTAAAAAAAGTTGTGCCGCTTCATATTTTTGTGGAAACTATACTCTTTGATCAGTTCAGATTCTTTGAAAGTTCAAAAGAACAGCATTTAGTTGGGTTATAAAAAATAATTTAAAATCTGTGTTTATTGTCACTTTTGAACAATTTAATGCATCCTTGCTCAAGGGAAGTACTCATTTCCTTAAAAAAGAAATCCAACTTTGGTAACACTTTAGGGTACACTTATTAACTTTTCCCTCAATAAATTCTTAATTTTCTGCTTATAAATAGTTAGTAAGGTAGTTGTTAAGTTTAGGTATTGGGTAGGATTAGGGATGTAGAATAAGACATTAATATGTTCTTATTTACCACTAATAAATTGCTAATATTCTAGTAATATGCATGCTAATAAGCAACTAGTTAAGAGACCCTAAAATAAAGTATTACCCTAACTTTTGAATAGTACTGTATTCATAAGAATACTCCATGTACTCGCACACTTCATGATATTTCCTAAACTTCTTCCCCATCATTTTCCAGTGTTCTTAAAACTACATGTTTTGCGGTCTGCAGGTATTCCTGAGGTCACAATTCACCCATCAACACTGACCACTCAAGAAGGTGGAAATCTGACATTTACCTGTCTGGTGACTGGAGTACCAACACCGATGATCCGCTGGAGAACAGAGCACCTACAGTCCAGCTGGACCCTGCAGGTACATGACACTGCTTTCAGATAAGGATGTTGTCAATGGAGTTGAAATCTATGGAAAGTGACCAATGTGATGAACCATGTACTTGAATGAAGATCACATAAAAAAGATGCAATCATAACTGTAACCTGAATCACTTTTGCTGTAGTATTCATCAATTGTAAGCCACTTTGGACAATTAATAAATGTAGAAATGGTTGAAAGGACTCTTGTTCAAGCCCCTTACTCCAGTCTACATCCATGCTTGTCCACAGCGAGGGATCTGGGGATCAAGCCTGGAGCTGATTCTGTACATGAGGAATGTGTCATCTGGAGACAACCTGCACAACCTCACCTGTGAGGCGGAGAACCGCGCTGGGATGGGAGAAGCAGTGGTGCAACTGGACATCGAATGTAAGTGATGAAACTTTCCTTACTCATTTTTCTTCCTTTGCAAGCTGTTATTATTCTCAGGAAAAGCAAGTTGTTTTACATGAATGTCTAGCAGATATTGAAAATAAAATACAAATCTGAACTCATTTCTGCATATGAGTAAAAAAAATATAAAGTTTATAAAAAATTGCAATTGCAGAATATAAGAGAGATATAAAGCAGCACCCTTTTACTCTCTGGGTTTCTTTACCAGAGCAACAGAAGTGACTTATCAAACCAAATGTTATAAAAATGTATTTGGCCAACCCACTATATCATGTTCAAACCCATCCACAAGTTTCCTTAAACTCACCATCTTGTGGATAATCAAATGAATAATGGATAATGGATAATCTTGTGGACATTTAAGTATTATGTAGATACTATTACATACTATTTTTCACACACACTTGCTACCTTTTCTTGTTTATTTTTTAATATTACTGTTTAGAATCAGTGTTATTTCTATGATATACTATCATAGTTTTTAACAATAATTTCAAGTAGTTTTTATTTTTCTATTTTAATTTTAATGTTTGTTATTTTTCTTGTGTTATTATTAGTTTATTTCAGTTTTAGTCATTTTGCACAGTTAAACTCCATTAAAATGAAAAGCGCTGCTTTGCAACTAACTAAAACAAAATAAGTATATATTTTTATCATACTGTAATAACCCTGTTTATTAATTAATTAATTAATTAATTTACTTTTTACAGTTTTAGTTTTACTTGAAATGTATTTTCACTTAGTAACACTTTATTTTAGGGTCTCTTAACTAATTGCTTATTAGCATGCATATTACTAGAATATTAGGCATTTATTAGTAGTAATTAAGTACATATTAATGCCTTATTCAACATCTCTAATCACCTAAACTTAACAACTACATTACTAACTATTAATAAGCAGCAAACTAGGAATTTATTGAGTGAAAAGTCATAATTTATAATTATTTTAGTTAGCTGTGATGGCGACATTTCTCATTTTCATTTATTTATCCAATATTTATATTTTATAGTATTTAAGCTTTATTTCAATGAATTTTTTAATATATAGTTTTAGTAATGGATAATAACCCTGCTCTTGACAGCAAGCAATAGCATTGCAAGATTTTCCCGGTTCATATGACCGCACTCCACACCACAGCAATTATCACTGTTTATCACCTCCTCGTCAGAAAGAAGAAAAACAGTGCTTGACTTCAGACAAATGTATAGCCATCAGGGGAGCGATAATGACTGTCAGGAAAATGGGATGATAACCGTCTTCAGATCTTGTTTGTCCTCTACTAATGGATTTCTCTCCCCCATAGTCCGGAAATATAATTGTGAGGACTGATTGGCAGATAGCAAGTGTGCTAGATGCCAGTCTATCAGAATCATGTGACGGGAGGACAACGGCTAGTCAACGGCCACTGCTTTAATTAGCTCTTAAATTAGCAGGATGGTTATAGCAACGCGCTCACAAAATCCCGTACCGCGCTCAAGTATAATTCCGATCCAAAACCTCTTTTATTAAACCCAGACGCCAATCGATAATATAATTCCCCAGTGTTAGTTATGGCCCTTAGCAAACTGTACTCACTACTAGCGTAGCTCCAGATGATGAAATTCACCTACGGCCATCTACCTCAAGCGCAACCTGATGGATTCAATTATTTAATTCCTTTTGATTACCACAATTAGTGGAGTTCATGGAAGGCTCTCGAACTCAACCGTTAACATGGGGTCAGTGCAGCTAGGACGGTTTTTAAGCGTGAACTCTAGGCCATGACACAAATGACTGCGATTCTCTGTGCGAAGCACTTTCCTCAGGTGGGGTCACGGGTTAAGAGCAGTGAAATGGTTATGAAGCAGAGAGCGGGCCGTGCACATCAGCATGTTCTCCTGGCTAAAAGAACCATTTCCTGCATCCCACCTTCAGCAGGCTCTCAAGTGCCTCTTGTGGTTAGGTCCCCTAAACAGACAGAGATTTATTATTTATAGGAGGTCAACAGGTTTACTGTAAAGATGGAGCACATTGATTCGTGGAAAAAATTATGACGGATGTGCCAGTCATTTGAGCTTCTCTGAAGAATGAGTACTGGATATAGAAAAGCATTATCTGTACAGGAACATGACGTGGACTTCTCTAATTGCGCGTGAATGCCAAATACAGCAATGATTTTGAGCAGCAACCCGTTTCAACTTTATTCAAATGAGCAGTGATGCAAAGCAATGGCTGATAGAGAGTTTGACAAAGACAGGTAAAAAAATAAATAATAAAATAAAAAAATACATGTAAAAATCACACCATGTTATAATACACTGTATGAAAGATATTCATTAAATATTCTTCCCTATAATAAAGTTCAAAATTAAAATTCTTTAGTAAATGAATTATTTTAAATTCTTTGTTATTATTACTAAAATTAATAAGTATAAATCTTGTATAAACTATTAAGCTGATTTTAAAAAATAGTATTTGTTATTATATTTATTATGATCAATATTAATGTTATCATAGTGGATATTTTAAAGTATGTTATTTAAAGCTGATAGTAAAGCTGAAAACATTAAATGTGAAATTAATAATAAATATAATGAAAAATATATACTTTTTAAAAACATTAGCTTTAAATAAATACTGTTTGAGTTTGAAAAAAAATTCTTATAATAATAGAGTAGGAACCTCCTGTATATTGATTAGACTATTAAATATATCAAGGTTTTTGCACATTTTTCCAAAAGAAAGAAACAAGGTACTTATTGCATTCGCTAATGCTATCAGTGTGATACACACACAGAAATCACAAAGAAAAAAACACTAAGTTATAGTTATTCATTAAGTACTCTTATATAATAATAAAAGTTAATTAAAAATTTTATAATAATAATAATAATGTTAAAATATCATTTTGAAATCTCCTTAAAAATATAAAGTTAACAGTAAGTTAAATAATAAGAAAGGTAATATATCCATTATTTAAAAATAACAACAATATTATTATATAATATTTACATTTATTTGATTTATGTAGACAGTTCTGCTGTCGCTTTTTCATCTAGCACACAAAATTCTGATGTGCGCTCTTTACTTAAAATTGCTTTTCAACAGAGTGTTCTTTGCCATAATCTAGCACTATCCTTTTACATTACTCCAAGATGTTATCAAAAGTAATCAAAATCTCAAAATAGGCAGAAACAATTCCACATGAGCTGATACTGTGACTGTAATGATGTCTCACTGCACACGTGTGTGAACTCCTTCCCTGTGTGTGTTTAGTTCCAGTGCGGATCTTGTTTCTAAAGGACCCAGAGCCACAACATCACTGGTGTTTCCCATTCGCTGTGGACAGCAATCCTCCCGCCAGCATCAGATGGCTGTACAACAACCTGCCTCTCATCGAAACACGCTACACCTACACCGAACTGATCCGAGATGCGGCCGATGGCTCCATTCAACACGGCTGTCTGTTCCTAAACAAGCCCACGCACCTCAACAACGGCAACTACACACTCATCGTGGAGAATAAACTGGGCAGAGACCAAGCTACATGCTATGGGAAGTTCATGGACAATCCTTTTGATCCCTTAGACCCGGAGGGCATCATTCCTGGTGAGCATGGGCGTAAATCCCGGGGGGGACAGGGGGGGCATGTGCCCCCCGTTCCGAGGGTTGTCCCCCCCTAAAATCATATAAAAAATCACACTGTCTATTGTGAAAAATACATGTATGTATACCTAAAAAATAATTGTGTATGTAGAAATACAAACGCAAAAAAATGCATTTCGAAATAGTTGAGTTCCCCCTCCCCTTCCTCACAGTGGTTTGGCCCACTGCCTACTATCTCAGTTCATCTCACCTACGCTACACACGTACAAGTCAGGTATGTGGCTGCGGCTCTGTGCATTAGTAGTTGTTGAACTACAGTAAGTAGGGGATTTTATTCATTTTAAATAAAGCGATTCTCTTTAATGTAGTTGATGCTGATTTGTTAATAAATTAGTTGTGGCAAAACTTCTGATTACAGATGTCATTTTCCATGAATCTGCTATGTTAGCGATTAAAACGTTACTTATCTATTTAATGTTAGCTTGTTTACAAAAGCTTGTTGCATAGTGCACTGCAACTAACACGCCAAAGCCGTTTCCCATGCATTATTTTATTTGTGGCGACTTGGCATAATGTTAACATTAACGGCAGACATCCCAAGTCTCCCGGAAGTTCCGGGAGTCTCCCGTATATTGATAGTGGCTCCCTGATGCCCGCAAATTGTATAAAATATCCCGGAATCTGGACCAAGCGGGCAAGCGCGTGCACATAAGCATAAGACAGAGTGAAGGAGAGAGAGTGAGAGAGACCAATTTGACTGTATTATTTGTGTCCCCTTCAAAAATGGCTCATGAGAAATTTTATGTTTATTGTCCCCCCCTACTGTTAAATGAAATTTACGCCCATGCTGGTGAGAGTACAGTACATCGTCACAAAGACACAGCATGTATTTCAGCACCTTGAGTAATTTATTGTTATAATCTCTTTCCACATGCCAGTCCACACCGATGTCCCAAGTAAGTTACTCTAAATCAAACTCTTTTAGGGCATACACTTGCTTTGACTATTAAAGTACTAATTTATCTCAGTCTTGTTTTCCAGCACAAATATCTAAACATTCTTAAATTAAAATGTATCAACTTCAGAAGCAAATTTACTAATATAAAAAATATATATATTCCCACTGGCGTCAAGAAATATATTTTTTCCTTACTTAATTTTCAGAAAACAAGACACAATATCTTACTTCGCTTCTCAAGTAAATGTATATTTTTATTTTAACAATGTTTAGATCTTTGTACTGACAGAACATTAAGAAAATCATGTTCATAAAGTTATATTTAATTAAATTCTTTAACATTAGCAGCTCCCACTAACCAATCGACAGAGACAGAGAAACTGGAGAGCAGAGTGTTTGGGGTGAGAGACGAATCACATATGATATAAAACTTTGTGTTATTTTTTCTATTCTTATTCATAGCTCTAATTTTGCCTTTTTGCGCATTCATAGGTGTCAGTAGCAGTGGGTCTCGCTGTATTTGCGTGCACATTTCTGCTCATCATGGTTGTCGTCATCAATAGATGTGGACAGCACTCAAAGTTTGGCATCCACCGTAAGTTCTATTTCCACATATAGGCTAAACAATTCAATATGAAATCAAAATCGCCCATATTTACTTTCTTAATGCACAATCGTGGTTTTATTGTGCATGCTATACCAAATAAAACAAATAACAAAAACCTTCTTAACTTCGCTCTGTCCTGCTCTGAAACAACTTTCCTCCTCAGATGTTTCAAATCCCTTTTACTTTTCAACCTCTCTATACCAACCGTCCATTCTGGCATTTAACATCCACTTTTCAAAATCAAATTAATTCTCATCGGATATAATCAAGCCACACCCTATCCTGTTCAGCTTGGAAGTACATCAGATGATGCATGCAAAATGAGCTGCGATTAAGATTTCATGTTGACTTTTTTATGGCGCTTTCACTTGATTTCACTTGACAGTTGTATTTGCAATGTATCCGATCAGCTATTTTGTGACCCCTGCAAAACCAACTTAAAATAGGAAATGTTTGCCAAATGGCATTTCGAATCAGCAACAACATCTGACATGAACAACAAAGCATTAAAATCAGTCATGTTTACTTTCATAATGCATCTTCCATTGCTCTGAAATGCTCTGAAACAACTTTCCATTTAGCTGATGCTACATATCCAAATATCTTCCCCCCAGCTACCTAATTTGGCATGTAACAGCATGTAAATTGTAATTTTGTCTCATTAAAAATCTTGTTTCCCTCAATAATACATAAGATTACAGAAGCAAAATGAGTTGTGATTAATATTTTATTACTTTATAATGTATAATTGTTTGATACTGTTTGATCTAAACACATCATTTGTAGGATAAGACTGCTTTTTCTAAGATACTGATATGACTGACTTCATATAAGTTAAAAGTACAACAATTTAAATTTGTACTTGGACGTCTCAATATTTCTTCAAAATCCAGATTAATTTGCAGTTAATCAGTTTACTTAAGTTAGGTCTCAAGTGAAGATGTTTCATAGAGGTCTTTTATGGGAAAGAACTATCACAAGCAAATGCAGCACAGAAAGAAAACAGGTGTGACTCGAGCAACAGCAGAAGAAGTTAGCATTAACCGAAAGCTGGAGACAGCACAATCACAGCCCATGCCAAAATGACTTTCTCCATTATTATTTTGGAATCAGAATGAGTTCCACAGGAGGCATTGTGTTGCTTTTAAGTAAGGCACAAAAAGCAGCGAAATATAGTCTCTTCTAAGCTGTAACTTTGTACAGTGTCAGCCTAACAGCTCGGCAAAGTGCTGCCAGGTCTTAATTACAGCATGCAAAGTAAATAGCATCGGGAGCCCCAGCCTCGCGAGCCATTAAAGAAGAGTGATGGAGCCAGGCTTTTCAGGTCCACTCGCTCCACTCACAAAGTGCCTAAGTGGACCTGATTGCCTCCCTCCCCTCTCGCCCTCTATTCCCTGCGTTCGTCTTCTCTGCCCAGTCTGGGGTCTCTGCGGTTATAGCTTGAGTGGGTTTTGTGATTTGAAGGAGACGCTTTTGTGTCTAATTCTGCTTCCTAAAAACCAAGTGATTTGCTTCGGAGCAAGCAAACATTCTGCTAGATATCTGTTTTGTAGATAAAGCTGCTTTGTATATACACCTTGTTTTCAATTTTAAACAACATATTGTTAGTGGTGTTTGCCAAGGCAAGCATCAGTAGTACTACTTCTCACACTTAGGGTTACAGATTTGAACAAACTCCTAGTCTGAAGTATTAAATTACACAATGTAATTATTTGCGCCACATGATACCTCAAATTCTGCTGCTTGTTCAGGAAAGTTGTGCTGGTACTTTTTTAAAACAGGGGATTTCAATCTTGCAGATGACACAGTCCACCAAAAATAAATATGTAAAATTAATATATATATATAGTTTTTTTTGCTATATATATATATATATATATATATATATATATATATATACAGTATATAGACAGTGACAATTTATATCTAAATGTTAATAAAAATTATACACACACACACACACACACACACACACACACATATTGCAAGATAATCAAATTTGGTTGTCTGTTGCTGGTATGTTGACCAATATTTATTTTTTAATCAATATGTATTTTTATTTTCTTTTTTTCCCCTCACTCTCTTGGGTGTTAGTTTGAAAACTCTTTTTCTAATAACGTGTAAACATGTTTTAAAATGCAAATGTTAATGTGCTGTCATTACTTACATACCCACAAATAGTTGATGGTAGCCATTGACTTGCATGGTATTTTTTTCCATGGAAGTCAATGGCTACTGTCAACTATCTGGTTACCAACGTTCTTCAAAATATCCTCTTCTGTGTTTAACTAAAGAAAGAAACTCATACAAGTTTGGAACAAGTTGAGGGTGAAAAAATGATGGCATAATTTTTATTTTTGGGTGAACTATCCCTTTAAAGGGAACATTCATTTTATCATTTTGCAAACATTTATGGAAAGTTACTTTTGAATGTTCTCTAGATGTTCTGAAACAAATAATAACATTTAATGAAACGTTAGACAAAGTCCAACTAATATGTATTAGAATAAGCATTCAGAAAACAAAAACTTTGCTTAAATGTGACCGGCTAAGACTATACAAGGAAACAAGAGAGCCAGTAATGTCTACTATGCTGTCAAACTATACACAGGAAGTTGTGACGAGCACTTCAGATGACTCAGTGATTGCCAATAAGTTGATTAACTTAACATGGGCTCAGGATATAGATAGGAAGAAAGGAAAAAATCATCCAAACCAGAGCTGCTTGGGAGCCACTTCCTGTCTGTGTATCTTCAGGTTCATCTGTTCTAGGCACTGAGGATGATTTGGCCGTATCTCTTCGCTTCATGAACTTCGGTGCAAGTCCTCCGTCTTCAGATGATGGCACGCTGGATTCTGGCTTGTCTAGTTTTGTAGAGAACCCGCAGTACTTCTGTGGCATCATCAAAGATAAAGACATGTGTGAGTGTCTCACAATCCCATAATGACAAGTTTTCAGCATGCTGATTTAATTTGTACCAAACAAAGTGATTGTTTCTTTGTATTTTGCAGGTGTTCAGCACATAAAAAGAAAAGACATTGTTTTGAAGTGGGAACTGGGTGAAGGAGCTTTTGGCAAGGTGTACCTGGCAGAATGTGCCAACCTCTGTCCAGATACTGACAAGATGCTGGTTGCTATCAAGGTATGATCACGCTCTAATCAGAGCTTAACACTCCTGTAGTTCAGCATTATGTCATTTTTTTTTTTAAAGCAAAGTATTCTGTGCCAGAAAAACAAGTTTTTTATTGAATGTAACTTTTTTCTATGTTGTTTTAATTAGCAAGAACAGTTAGGAATTATGCAGCTAAAATACATATAGTAAATTTGATTGAGATCAATGGCATACAATGTAAAACATTCCAGACTTTCAGCCAATTCTGATTCCTCCAAGTCTATCACATGCATTTTAGCAAGCAAGATAACTAGCTAAATAATCAAATGAATCAATAATCATTTACTAAATTTGCTAAAACATTCAAAACAAACACAGAAAACATGATTACTACATTAGAAAATAAAATAAACATTTTTAAAAATGAAATATAAATATTTGTTAATTTAAAGGTGCTTGATGAAGGTCAGTAGACAGAAACGTTGCTTTTTCTACAAATAAATTTTTATATGTAGCATGGACTGATAGTGTGTGTTATTTTTTTTTTTTTTTACAAAAATCAAAGAAAAAAATACATTTTCAAAGAAAATTAAATAAAATAGTTCATATAGCCTACTAAAATTACTACAAATGAAATACAAAATGGACTAAAAGGACAAAATTACTATAATTTTAACACCTTAAAATTAGAACTGAAAATATAAAAATTATTCAAAATATTTATAATATTATAATATTCTATAAATAATAGTAAAAACACTCTTGTAATGCATTAAACCAGAGCAGAGCACCAATTAGAACTGAACGGAGTAATTCAAACTGTAATGAACTTAAAATCAAAGTAGTAAACAGTATGAAGAATTGGCATTAACAGCTTCTAGCACTTTCTATTACCTGTGTTACATTTCATTAAAAGTGTCCAAATGAATGGACATTGCATGCTCCTACATTCTAATATTTGACTGCCTTCATGTGTAGACCTTGAAAGTTGCCAATGAGTCGACTCGGCAGGACTTCCAGCGCGAGGCCGAGCTGCTCACGGTGCTGCAGCATAAACACATCGTGCGGTTCTACGGCGTGTGTACAGACGGAGAACCTCTGGCCATGGTGTTTGAGTACATGCGACACGGAGACCTCAACCGCTTTCTAAGGTCAGTCTAATAACCACCAGCCACTCACAGAGAATTAACTACTACCCCAGCAATGCGGTGTAGCGGTCGGAAACTGAAGAGCTTTCTTGGAGCTTTAGTTTATACATGCCATTCTTAGACAACCTTGGAAACACCAAAACTAATTTGCAAGGTTTTCATTATTTTATAGCAAAGAACAGAACTTTAAGTATTACTAGTTTATAATCTACATTTTGTTTTGGGCTTACACTCAAATCAAGGCTATTTACTGGCATCTATGTTTCCATGGAGAACCTTTAACATTCACACTTTAAAAAAGAAATAGACTCCATAAGGAGGTTTTGTGAAGTGATGCCACAGAAGAACCATTTTGGGTTCACCAAACAACCTTTCAGTGAACAGTTGCTTAAATAACCTTTTTTTTTTCATTTTAATACTTTAAGAATCATTTTGTGCAATGGAAAGTTTCCATGAATGTTAAAAGTTCTTCATGCAACCAAAGAACCTTTACTTTTTAAGCATAGAACCTTCCCATTGCACTTTATAGAGGAAAAAGATAAATAAAATGTTCTTAAAACCAAAAAGTTCTCTGAAAGGTTCTTTTGGTTCTATGGCATCACAAACCCTTCTGGAGACTTTATTTTTAAGAAAAGTTGCATCAAATTCAAGAGCTTTCATTTACCGTTTTTCCATCTACAACCACATCTGAAACTCTAAGATCTAACTAAGTAGCGCTGGAGCCCAAAGGCAGATCCAGCTTTGTGATGCTCAGTCTTAATTAAGATGTAAAGTTCACTGAAGTATGAGGTGGCTGATGGGGAACTGACTGACCATATGTCCAGCACAGCTGAGTCTCGGTGCGTAAAGATCCAGTCTGTTTGCCAGGTGGTTGCTGGGGCCAGATTGGGAGTGGGGACATGTGAATGTTTGAGGGGGAGATGAAATCGCATTTTCACGTGTATGGATGTGGCTCCAGTCTCAGTCGCAGCTGCCCCATCCTGCCACCTGCCTGCTAAACTAATAGGGATCACATACTAAACCTCAGAAAGCAAGCGACTGGCAGAGATTTTACATGCGTATATTAGGATGAATGGAGAGCGGCTTGCACATTGAGGCCTGACACGCAAGGCAACGGTGACCAATGGTGCATGTGCTGTCATTAAGCAGATGCTTTCATATCCAAAGTAACTTACAGCACACTGACTTCAATCTGGAGTTTGTTTGCAAATATTACAGTGTAATTCATTTATCTTGCCATTACCAAAGCAGATGCTGGTAGCTAAAAATTCTGTGCTCAGAATGGAAATAATGTAGCATGTGAAACAACATGTAGTATATAATAAAAAGTAGTATGCTGCAGTTTGATGTGTTGGTGTCACTTCCAGTTGTTATGGTGGAAATAAAGTGCTGCAGGAATGAATACTAAAACCTGCAAATAAGTAAGCATTCTTTCTAGTTCCACTGTACTGAAGTCAATAGGTTTTTTTGAATGGGTTTTTGGTTACATACCTAAAACAAGGTCTGTGCTTAGCACAAGCATACATGTTTTATTCTATGACATAAAATACATCAGTAATATCCCATTATGATTTTTTTTTTCATTTGATTTAAAAAAGGTGGTTGCTAATAAGTGGCAAAATGAAGTCGTTTGGGACATTAAATGTCACCATGCAAAACAAGAAAACTCATCTACTCACTTGTTGCTTTTACATTCTTCTTACATATATACTTGCACTCTTGCAAACTCTTCCAATTCAAACTTTCTAACTGGTAGTAGATTTTTAGTACAGATTGAAAGAGTTGTCAAAGCTTAGTAGTGTTAACATTGTTGTGCAACTGTGGTGTAGGTATAGACTACTTCTGGTGATCGAATTTAGGTTTCAGAAATGTTGTTCATTTGTGAAGGTAATGTAAGAATCAGAAACTTCTGTTGGTCACAGAGTTTACTTTCTGCCCAAATCCAAAAGCCAATGGAAAAATCCTATTGGGTTTTTTACTGAGGGAATCAAGGTTATGCTAACTTTCGGGTTGGCCTGCAAAAATCATACCTGCAGAACTCTATTGATGATGAAGTAGAGTGAATTGCATTGTGGGATACAGCATTCCAAATACACTCTTAAAATAATGGTTATTTATTGGTTATTTATTTATTATCATCAGTGAATCCATGATGATCATTTAACATTCATGGAGACTGAACATTGCACAAAAGGTCCTTTATAGCTCTTTAGATTATTATTATGTATTCAGACTAAGAAAAAAGGGTTCTGATAAGAACTGTTCACTTAAAGGGATAGTTAACCCAAAGATAAATAGTCTGTCATTAATTACATTAATTAATTAATTCGAAAACTTTCAGAACCTGCATAGACAGCAACACAACTACCAAGTTCAGATAGTACATACATCATTAAAATAGTCCATGTAACATTAGTCCTTTCTGGGCCTTAACGTGGTAGTTCTGTTGCTGTCTGTGCAGGGTCAGAAAGCTCTCAGTTTTCATCAAAAATATCTTAATTTGTGTTTAAAGATGAACAAACGTCTTACGGTTTTGGAACCACATGAGGGTGAGTAATTAATGACACAATTTTCAGTTTTGGATGAACTATCCCTTTAAAGCTTCTTCAGTTTTTTTCAAAATTGTTCTTCTATGGCATCATTGCAAAACCTCTTTCTGAACCTTTTTTGAAGAGCACAGCATGCTTTGAATGTATACTAAATATCTAGGACAATGTAGTGTCCATTCTGAACACAGCCAACATCTCTTTTTTCAGGTTAATGTTTATATAATGTGCATTATCATGAGTGTGGTTTTTGTACAGGGCTCACGGTCCAGATGCTCGTATCCTGGATGAGAGGAAGGTTCCTCCGATGGGTCAGTTGACTCTACCTCAGATGCTCCACATCGCAGCTCAGATCGCCTCAGGCATGGTGTACCTCGCTTCCCTTCATTTCGTCCACAGAGACCTGGCCACCAGGAACTGTTTGGTCGGAGAAGGGCTGGTGGTGAAGATCGGGGACTTTGGGATGTCGAGAGACATTTACAGCACTGATTACTACAGGGTAAAACACCATTTCAGTTTTAGCGTGGTCCCATATGTTTCTCCTGAGATTAAGAAAACATATACTGCAAATAGCAAATGTGGCAGATCATTTGGTCTGAGTTGATTTTAACATCTCTGACTTATCTGATCACAATTAGGACCCCCTAGAAAATGAGATGTCATGTCTCAAGGGGCTATCCTTTCAATAAATTTTAAATTTAGAGATAACTTTTACAGATTGGAGACTTCTCCCCTCACAGGTCTGGGAGAAGCATTTGAAACACCTAAAGATGTCTCATTTGTGATACTTCCTTTCCTTTGTAAGTTTTTTTTATTATATGTACCGACAGCAGAGATGTTAAATTGTAACCTGTTCCCGTTCACATCCTCAGGTCGGTGGGAGGACGATGCTGCCTATTCGCTGGATGCCGCCAGAAAGCATCATGTACAGGAAGTTCACCACAGAGAGTGACATCTGGAGCTTTGGAGTGGTCCTTTGGGAAATCTTCACCTACGGCAAACAACCCTGGTATCAGCTATCCAACAGTGAGGTAAAGTACCACATTTAATATTAAAAAGTATGTGTGGCTGCAATCATAGCTATTTATATTTCAAACTCATTCACTGTCAGTGTACAACCAGTGTACAACCACAAAACAGATTTTAAAGGAACAGTTCACCTAAAAAACGACTCACTCTCTACTCATTCTTGAATATGGACAGAAAAAAAACCAACTATTGTTGATTGATCCCATTAATTAATTTTGAACTATTATAAGGATTAAAAATAGTAAACAAGAGTCAGTACAATTTTTTTTACTCAAGGATGGATTAAATTGAACAGCAGAAAAAATATTTGCTGTTAAATGCTGTTAAATAAATGCTGTTGCTTTTGAACTTTCTATTCATGACAAAAATTATCACAGTTTCAACAAAAATATTAAGCAGCACAACAGCATATAGCATTAATAATAATAAGAAATGCTTCTTGAGCAGTGAATAGCATATTTGATTAATTATACAGTAAATTAAGTTCATTTTGATTTGGACACGACTTATGATTCTTTTTGACAAATTCATAGGAGTCATATGTTCGAGAATGAGTCTTTATGGTGCTTTTGTGCTGTGTTTTCCCTTTTTCAACTTAGACATTTTGCAAAAACTCAAAAAAAAAGGAAAAAAGTTTAGAACAACAAGAGAGCGAGTAAATGAATTTTCATTTGACAGTAAACGATTCCTGTAATGTTTACCTGCAGTGACAGAAGTGATTTAGACTGTCTGATGGCATCAGTGCTGGTCAGTGAGTTAAAGCAAACAGACAGAGTTATTCCCAACCTTCATCGTGATGTGGACATCCAATTTGAACTGGATCAGACCGTGCTCTTAAGCACTTATGAACGAGAAGATCAATAGATTTTTTTGGTTCCAGAGTGATCCAGACCTCTCAGATTAGGCACCAAAAAGTGGACTCTGGTGTGACCACAACTGCACTATTATGCTGGAGAGGCCTCTCTTCTTTCAACAGAGAGGTAGATCACTTTCCCGCCAACTCGATTTTAATCCGATTAAACCTCATCTTCGCCTTGGGCCGATGTTGTTTAACCTTGTTAACCTAATCCTCCTCGAGTCATGATGGACACAGCTAATTATCTAGAGCCTAACTGTATGGGACGGAGACGGATCGTTCGTGACTTTCCATCTGTGAGGAGAGAGGGTGCCAGACTTTCAAAGGGGTCAATGTGAATTTTTGTTAATTTATTGCAGTGATTGAAAGCCCATTTCAGAATGATGTTGTGTGGTGCTGACAGTCTCTTCACCTCATTTGATTAAGAGGCAATGCTATAAGGGCTTGAAGTCATTGGCGTTTTAAATAGCCACCAGGAATAGCCTTGGAGAGACGAGGGTGCTTCTTTACAGCCAACTGCTGCCTAAAGAAAATAAAGTAAATTTTCTTTGATTTGAAAAAAAATTAAATACATGTAATGGTCTATGAAAATATACTGTAATGTTTAGAACTATCTCCATACTAAATAAAAGAGCATTTATTGAAACTGTTACACAAAATTATCTTTCTGAAGGTCTTCAACTTTCAAAGGCAGACAGGTGACTACTGTGTGTTATGTTTGTATAGGAATAATAAAGAAAGGTGCATAAAATGGTAGTTTAATTCAAAAGGTCATAGAGATGATTAATGGTGGAAAATGAATAGCAAATAAATGGCATATAGAAAAAAAAAACCTTTAGGACCACAGTATGTGGACCTCAGGAAATTAATAATAGAAAAAATAATCAATAATCAGCATCAATAATATCAATATTGGAAATAATACTTTATATATAATGATAATGATAATTATTATTATAATGAAGTCATTACTTAATATTAATTTAGTAATGAATATTTTGTTTTTAATAATAAAATTATATGTTATAACCCTTTTACAAACACACATACGGACACACGTTGTGTTTACATGTTTTATGGGGACTCTCCATAGGTGTAATGGTTTTTATACAGACTGTATGTGGTATTGCCCTACACCTAAACCTACCCCTTACAGGAAACTACAGGCACTTTTAGATAAAAAAAAAAAATGATTCTTTGTGATTTATAAGCTTGTTTCCTCATGGGGACCTAAAAAATGTCCCCACAAGGTCAAAATTTACTGGTATTCCTTTCTTTGTGGGGGCAATTGGTCCCCATAACGTGATAAATACCAGGTGCACATATACTGTGTGTATATATGTATATATATACACACACACATACATATATATAAATATATAGAAATTTACATATATATGTGTATGTGTGTGTTTGTATAAATATATGTATATATATATGTGTGTGTGTGTGTGTGTGTATTTATATACACTTCAGTTATTTAAACGGGGTCACATTATGACATTACATTAATAGCATACACATATTATATAAAATAGTTTCAAGTAGCACAGTAAAGTAGCACTACTAGTACCATGTTTTTCCACTTGTCTGCCGTTAAATATAATATTTACCTTGGTTTCAGGCCATTGAGTGCATCACACAGGGGCGAGAGCTTGAACGGCCACGTACCTGCCCGAAGGAAGTGCACCTCCTCATGCAGGGCTGCTGGCAGAGAGAACCGCAGCAGAGGCTCGTCATCAAGGACATCTACAACCGGCTCGTGGCCCTCGTCAAGAACCCACCCGTCTATCTGGACATCCTGGAGTAACAGCACCCTGATCGGACCTGCATGGAAAAGACATACTTCTGGAAGCAGGCTGTTTGAAGAGGAAAACCAGTGGTGGGTTTTGGACAGACACAATTCACAAACTGTCTCAGATGTGCAGTATGAACGTTTACGGTGTTTGTTGTGTACGTTTTACTCCACTGGAGGTGTAACATTGTGTACATGTGTTCAAATTTGAAAAAACAAAACAAAAAGAAAAAGAAACGGACTGAGTAAATGGACAGTGGATTCTTTGAATATGCATTAGTGTAAATTGCTCATGGATCTTCATGACTCACTCCTGAAGAAACACTAGATTTACTATATATGGATACTGATGTCAAGGTCTTGTAATTAAAGGTCATTAAAGGTGAAGTGTGTAATTTTTCGCAATCCAGTCTAATATGCAGACACGGTTGATTTTCTCAATAAATATAAAAACTGTGGCTCTGTTTGTTAGAGCATCCCACCCAGCCTGACATAGCAACAGCCTCAACCAACGGCGTGAGTTTGGAGGCGGGACTTTCTAACCTGGGCTTGTATTACAGAATCATCCAAACCCATAATTCTATCTGTTCACAGCGTTTTGCAATATTTATGAGGTAAAATGTAAGTATTTTAGGAACTAAATTCTAAATTCATATCACACTGCATAAAACAATTTTCTGTCTTATTTTCCATTTCAAATGTCTAAAGATCAATAAGATACATTTACTTGAGATGCAAAAGAAATCTTGTTTTCCTTGAAATGTATAAAAATTAAGTGAGTTTATGATTGAAACAAGAACAAATGTCTACCAGCAGCCTCAAAAAATGGAGCTTGATTCAAAGAGGAAAAAATGTTAGATATTAATTTAGATATTTGTTAGACATTGTTATTTTAAGCATAAACTTTTGTTCATGTAAAGTAAATGAATCTTGATTTTAGATATTTTCCTGAAAAAAAAATACTCATTAAGAACATAATTTTTGCAATGCATGCAATATTTAATAACACAAATTAATGAATTAACAGCATTCTGCTCCTGGTTAAGTTACTTGTAATTTTCACTTAGGAATTCAAATCTTAAGACGGTTGGAAGTTTCTGTAATACAGCTTATTTTAGCTATTGGTTCTCCAATGTCACATGTATTACATACTTCACCTTTAACCATTATGTGCCCCCCAAACAAAGACTCGTTAAGTTGCTGTGATTTACACGTTGTGCCAATCTGACTGCATTTCTTTTCTGTGTCTTGCGATTATGAATATACTACATCAGTCTGTTATGCGTGATTGACACATGCATGTATAGTACATCTCTCTATGTTGAACAGCGTCCTGTTACGGCTCAGAGTTCTGCTTTATTTTCTATATCAAAAGCATCAACAAGGTCAGCAACAACACAGCAGTGGAGACACATGGGCTGTGTGCGGAATAAAGTACTAACCTACTGTATTTATTTGAAACTGTATGAACGGAACACTTTTCAAGCAGATGTTGTGTCACATGTTTAAGGCAAGACACTACAGGTGAATAGTGTCACAATCTCATAATTGACCAGTGAATGAAAAAAAGAAATTTTACCTGAAGTGCATTGCCTTAATTTAAAAAAGTTTTTTTTTTTAAACTAATTTTGTGCTACAATGTCCATTTCATTGAATTCTATAATAATACCTCAATGAGCGTTTCTCAGTCATCTGAACGGCTCGGCAGGCACACACAGCCCTGGAAGTGCACAGCATGCATGACGCCATCTTTGCTCATGGCCTCTCAGTTATGGCCTTATTGTATCTTAAGCCATAAATGCCATGTGACTAATCACTATAGAGCCACACGCTGTAGTACGCTATTCCGAACACAGCCAGAAGTCCAGCATGATACTGGTGTAATAGCAGAGATCAATCAATCAAATATTAATTTATCATACAGCATGTTAAGCTCCAGTGGTCACTGTTCACCATTTCATTATTTCATTAATGGGTGCATCTCTTTTATGTACTTGCTTGTGCCTCTTGTACAAAATCTAGTTACTGAACTGCATTTCTTTGCCTTATTTTATTTGTATTATTATTTTTTTTTTTAACTGTAATCTTACATAGTGTTTTATAGATGAAATATTATTTCACAAATACAAGTCTTCTATGTCTCTTAATGTTATTAAAAATGATTTACAGCTAGAAGACATAACAGTATTTTAAAAAATGAAATCGAAGATAATCATTTCCATTAACGTTAATTAAACAATGTCTCAGAGTGTTGGCATCTGACAGCTAACTTATCATTTGTTTGATTGTACAAATAAATAAAACAATTTGGATAGATTTTGTTTTTTATTTTGTTGATGGACAATGTACAATAGCTGTATTAAACTTGATTTTCTTTTTATTGTATGTCATAATATTGGTAATCTCACATTATTGCTGCATGATTTTCATATATTGTGCTTTACGGATAACAGTGGAAATTTAGAAACGAATGTGTAAAGAATATCAGCCTATTTTCAGTCAAACATACCATAGAGACTTTTTGGTTTTATATAAAACTAAATATACACAAAGTGAGACCACACTGAAAATCTGGAATTCAAAATGTCATTTAGGCCTGTAAATAAACAGAGTATTTTTTAGAAACTTTAAATGTGAGTAGTGTTATAATGTTAAATGAAAATTATATTTAATATTCTGCACTAATCATCCAATTTAAATTAAAATACCATCCTAAAAACAGTTTCAGGTTCCCCTGACCTTTTTTTCTGTACATACTATGTAAGTCATTGGGACTTGAAACTGCTTTTGTGTTCTGCAGAAGAAGTCATACAGGCTTGGAATGAGAAGCCAATGGTGACCCAATTTTCTTTTTGGGGTGAACTAGTACTTTTAATGTACAAATATTTTAAATGTAAATGTCTTTTAAATGTAAAATAAACAACAACAACACATGCATTTGATACAAATAAGAGGGCAGAGAAAGAGGATCTTCACAGAAACCATCAACAGATGGACAGAAGAGATGCTGGTAGAAAGTGACAGATGGAGGTGAAGTTGAAACCTTAGATTACAACATAGATACATAGGCTACACGCTGTACAGCTGCCTGAAAAAGACCATTGTTTCACGGTCTCGGTCTGTCAATTGGAAATGTGGCAACTGTGAATCCTCGACAACAAATTAGCTATTCACGACTCTGTGTTTGGAAAAGAAAAACATCTGGGTGCTTTTATATAAGGACGCCAAACACGTATCACACAGTATATCAGTATTAAAACTAAGGAGGCCTTGCTATCGCTTCCACACATTTATTTAGCTTGAAATATCAGCACAGAGACTCCAGAGGACTGTAATGCATTCTGGGTAATGGTATCGTTGGCTCTGCGGTGCTTAAACTCAATTCTCACGGGTCATTTGTGTCTGGACCACTATTCCATTTCACCCTCTTTTCCAGGCAGTCGGTGTATTCCTGCCTCAGACGCGCAATTAAAGGGATAGACATTAGTTACTCACCCTCATGTCCTTCCAAACTGCTATGTCGTATGGATCGTTATTTTCAGTCGGACATAAAAGAAGGAATGATGATACAAACCGTTTCCGTAAAACATTATGTGGACAGTGGCGGTTATTGAACTTCAGACAGGACCGAAAAATCTAATAAGATGCAAAATTAAAAGTCATGCGATTCTTTATCTTTGAACCAATCAGCATTCAGAACCGGAACTGTACGTTTCACCATTTAAATTGGACAAACTTTCGCCATAAATGATATAAAATAAATTATACTTATATATATATATACACACACACACACACACACACACACATATTGCTGTCAAATATTCTTTAAAAGTAGCTAACTCAGTTATATTATGCTAAAGTTAAAAAGTAAAGTGTTACTTTACTAGTTACTTGGAAAAAGTAAAGTTATTAAGTAACTCGCGCTACTTGTAATGCTTTACCCCCAACACTGTTGATTATACAAATTTACATTAGTTTCAAGGTCGAATTATTAAAGATATTTATCTAATTTAATTACACAATTTATAATTCAATTATTAATATAAGGTAATAAAGATTTGATGCAAATATCAGAAAGTGTAACAAATGAATATTGTTAGAAACTTTTATAGTTTATACTATTAAATCAAGTTTACTTTATTTCATCAATTAATAATTTAAATATTAAGACAGCATAATAAAATATTCAATGACAAGACAACAGCTGGACAAACACAGTAGTGAACATTGAGTCAGTTTAATTAGGCACTTACACATTTTTCACATTTGTTACAAAAATATTGGCAAATAAAAGGCATTGCAATGATGATTGCATATTTCAGTTCTCAGTTGTAAAGGGAAGCTTTATAGTATATAAAAAAAATCTGGAACAATTAAAAACAAAATTTTTATTTCCTTGGTAATTTTAAATGCTACTTTGTAACATTAAATGGTGCTTAAAAACAGTTTTTAAAACTGCAATACATTCATTTGGGCCAACAAACACAATCCAAAACCTTTTACATTACATTTAAATCTAGTGCACAAAATACTATTGTGACCAGTCACATTCACATCTAAACCTCTTTGAGCAAAAGACTCCATCAGAGCTGGAGCTGGAGAAACACACACCTACTTACGCCGAACGGTGAGCGAGAATTTCTGCTGTCGTACTACAAACAGGCATTTGAAGAAATGCAGAATCTTTCCGCCACTAACCACTGAAGCACCTACTTTACCTTTTTAACCCGAGATCCCTTTCATATATACCAATTAAAATATCTTTACCACCAAGTGACCGACCTTTGGAGCTTGATAGAAAAGCTTCTACAAAACTACTGCCTTTAAGCAGCATTAATTGCACTGAATTACAAGCCGACGTACCTGTCCTGCACCGCTAGGTCAGAAGAAACAAAAAAAGGACAAAATGAGAGACAAGGGGTTAACAGCTTAACCTTATGCAACAATTAGCTTTGATTTCTGGTTTAAGAACAGAATGTAACTAATTACGTGAACAAAAATGAAATTTCGAGTTTGCACTGGATCCACAAGTGCTCTGATAAAATGCAATTAAATATAAAAACCTTGTATATCAACATAAACAGAGTGTATTGTATGCCATAAACCTGCAATGAACAAAACAATACCACAGATATGTGACCCGACGCTGAGAAGGACACATAACTCAAAACGACTCCAGTGCAGCCCCATATTCACATGAGATGCAGTTAGGAGCTAAAGTAAAAACGGAAATATTTTTATAAAAACAACCCTTCATTGATTAGATATTGAACCTGTGAGATTATTCAAAGGTGTTCCATTAAATCCAAATTATAATAAAAAAAGGGACATTACAAATATAAGTATTTAAAGGGGCAGTGGATTTTAAATAAGATATAATGTTTGTATATTTTGATATGCAACACATAATAAAATTGGATTAATCATATTAATGATGTTACCTGTGATGATATTAATGCAAATATAAAATCCCTGATTAATGCTACATAATCATTTCCAGTTAATGTTACACAACATTAATATGTAGTAACACAAACATCATGTTTATAAAAAACCCAAAGCTATGTTAGAATATAACCTGTAAAAATCAATATTAGCGTCATTCAACCCTCGACCTTTCATATCGATGACTAAAAAACAAAAATCAGATAACACCTGAAAGGTCACGATTATCTGTAGGGTTTTCGGCTGAGATAACAAACCGTGAGTATAAAAGAAACAAGAATCTCAAATAGCATAAACGTTTAGCTTCTTAGTACAAAAGTATCAAGGCTTATATATCAGTGAAAGTGACTGTATGAGTACAGCTGTCCAGAAAGGTGCACAGTGAGGTGTGGAGTGGTCAAGAAAGCTCGTTACTCCTGATGAAGGTGAGCCGAAGTGCTTTGGCGAGGTAAACCGGCGCTAAAGATGCCGATGATGCCCAGGTTGAGCAGGACGCCCAGTACGAGAACCCCCATGGTGCCCGGAAACGAAGATAGAGAGGACTGCGACGTCAGCCAATCTCTGCGAGACGCCATGTCTGTCAACACCGCCTCCATCTGGAAATGGGTGCCTACCACCGCACATATGTGAAAGAGCTGGTGACTGTGACCTTGGAGGAGAGAGAGTGGGAAAAGAAGCGTGTGACACTGGTGTGAACCACTGAAAACTAAACAATGATGACTGACTTTCAAATCAATAAAATGAGGTACCGATGTAGTCGAAGCGTCCAGGAGCCAGTCTCTCAGGGAGGTGAGACGCAAACAGGAAGCATGTGAGGAAGGCAAAGAGCAGATGGTAAGAGTGGCTGGCCAGAGCTTCACTAGGACTACAGCTCCCCCAGCAGCACGACAGCAGCTATAAAGAGAAGAGTGCTCTCATATCTGCACTGTACACAATGTGCATAGTGAAGCGTGAGCATACTTACGCGGTAGAACAGTGGGAAGCTATCGAAGAGAAAGGGGATGACAAACGCCACCGTTCGCAAGATTTTACTTTTCTGTGGGAACTGCAACTCTACGAACCTTTTACAAATGACAGGAAAATGTACCCATAAAATATGCAATACAATAATTTTTAAAAACTAAATAATATAAAATAGTATTAATAATAAAATCATAACATGCTCGGGTCAGCACTGTTTACATTGTCTTCAAAAAAAAAAATTGTGTAAATATGATTAATATATATGATAAATATTTTATATAAACACAAATATAATACAATTAGACATATTTATTTAAAATGTATTTTTTTATTACAAAATAAAATATAATTTGCTAAATATAATTCACACTATTATATTCTATTCTATTATATATTTTACATATTTAACTAGAAACAGAACAAATTACAAACTGTGGCAACGTCTCCAAGATGAAGAAAAAAACCTACCTGGAAAGCTACAGTACTGTTCAAAGTTTTAGAAACTCGTGTAAAAATGCTGTAAAATGAGGATGCTTTCGAAAATAATGCCATTAATAGATTTAATTCATCAATTAACTTCTATGAACTAAATCAAATAAATATTTGGTAAAACAGCTTCTGTTCCGAGGTACACTTGCCCATAG
>JAUMHE010000068.1:18610807-18644865 GCA_032359235.1 Enteromius mattozi | reverse complement strand
TTACTTCATGTCACTCCAGACAGACTGGATGATGATCAGATCAGATCTCTGTGTGGAGCACTGGCTGTTGTCAGACTACCGGTTACAAAAGACAGAAAAATGCAAAACTGCTCATTTAAAAATAGGCTATTGTTGGTTAAAGGTTTCTCTTAATAGAAAAAAAAAAAGAAATATATATATATATATATATACAGTTTTATGTGGTTGCTAGATTATTGTAGATGGTTGCTAGGTGGTTGGATGATCGTCCAAGTCCAAAGACCCCAACCCCACATCTCTATGATATTCTTCTATGTATATCCATGAGATATTGTTTTGCCCATTCCTTCGTCCTCCACACACAGATAGTTTACACTAATCTGGTTTTTGAGTTTGAAAACAGAGATTTTGAAAATGCTGCAGACCCTGTTTTAGTTTAGAGATCATTTCAGTGGAAACGCCATTGGAAACGAGGATCATTTTTCATTCTAAAACACGGTTTTAAAATGAAAATGCACTAGTGTAAATGGTGCCTTAGAGCAAGTAAATCACACACCTCTTCTAAAGACTTGAGGCACCAGAGTGAGACAAGTTATGTGCCAAAGTTAAATAATATATCTGCAATAGCATTGCTTGCGAAACTAATCAATTCACTGAATTTATCAACCAGTTAAGCACTTTCGTAAATTATTTATTTATTAAAATGACTAAAACCTTTTGTGCAACTAGGAACAAGGGCAAAACAAACAAAGGCCCGTGTGTGAGAAGGACTCAAGTTATATAATGAACTCCGTATTATTCCGAGTCTGGCTTTGAAATGACATCTGCTTTAGCTCCTGTAATCGCAGACTTAGTAAATGAGTCTTAATTACCCTCTGAATCTACTCTCACCTGGAGTAGCAGGACATGCTGGTACAAAAGAGCGAGTTTCCGACACCGATGGTCACGAAATGCTGATGAATCCAACTGTTTACCCAGCAGTCGGGCATTGCGTAAGAGCCGTATGTGATGGCGCAGCCTGCAAAAGAGCATTTTTACAACATTAAAACAGAAAATGAATGCATGCTTTTGTTTGGATATGATCTGAGTTTTACGCTATATGATGGGTGCTTTTGTTGAAGAACTAATTTCTGAATTTAAGTTTGCCAGCTGAGCAGCATTAAATCTTTGCAAGATTTCCCAGAGTTCTGTTTAAGGGTGAAATCAGGTAAAATGGGCCATTTTTTCATAAAATCTTCTAGAGGAGCATTAATATGGGTCCCACTTTATATTAGGTGGCATTATACTTATATTCAAATTAATAATTTTGTACAATGCACTTATTGTGTACATACATGTTTTTACATTGTACTTATATGTTTAAAAATAACTATATGTAAATACATTTATAATTACAATGTTGATCTATCCCTTACACCTTAACCTACCCATCCCTCCAAACCTGTCCCTATTATAACCTTTCTCGTATCCCACCTCAATAGCAGCAAAAGTGTTTTGCAATACAATAAGTACACTGTAGTTATTTTTTAATGTTAGTACATAGTAGTTCAGGCCATCTAATATAAAATGTGACCTTAAAAAAAGGCACATTTAACAGAGATCTCTTTGTGTGTTAAATCAGGTCTCTTTTATCATTTATTCTGAAAATATCACAAAAAAATGTTCAAACTGCAGGGCATTTCCATTCAACAAATCATTGCAAATTAATGCAGGCTTTTGTTTGGATTCGATTTGTGGTTTTATGTTTTAGAAACTGCATAAAGCATTATATTAAATCTCTGTAAAAGGTAAAAGATTTGATATATATATATGTATATTCTAAATAATATTCTAAAGTTAAGAATATTTCACAAAAAATGTCTAAACTGGATGAACTGTTTAGACAAAGTTTACACTTAGAAAAATGATTACTGTGCAATAATGCTGCAGTGTAATTTTTACATGCAAGTTTTAAGAAAAAAATAGTAGGTTTAGGGGATACAGAGCACAAGAAAACATTTGGGGGGGGGGGGGGGTTACTGTCACGCCCTTGTCCATGTTATATGTCACTAGTTAGTTTTGGTTATGTTTCTGTATTTCCTGTGTTCCTTTTGTGGTCTTGTTCCTGTGCTTGTTTAGTTGATTGATTTACCCGTCCCACCTGTGCTCCTCACCTGTCCTGAATCTTTCCTAGTGTTTATAAGCCCTCTGTATTCTGTCCTGTGTGTGGATCGTTGATGTTATTTAGGTGTGTATGTAAAGTTCTTTGTATACTACAGTCTGAGTAAAGTCTATGTATTATTGCAACGCTCAGTCTCCGCCTGTTGCCTGCACACACCCTGACAGTTACTGTATAAAATACTATGTTATATTGAATTTTCTTCTTTTGTAATGGTTGGCTATTGTGCACACACTCTCATTCACTGCTGTGGAAATGTACAGCGTTTCTGCTTTTCTCAAAGGCAGCAAGAGAGGCCTTTCTTTACCACAACTGGAAAACATGACCGGAGATGGATTCCACATATGAAAGAATAATATTTTTATTAGACTACAGGAGCGTACAACAAAAACTCACTGCTCTAAACGCAGGATATTGAACAGATGACCATACCACAATCCAGCTCAGAGACTGACTGAAGCCAAATGAATGGAAATAGGATTATTTTTCAAATTTCCACTTGAAAGAACAATCACTCTTTTATCAAGAAAATTAGTCTTTAATGTTTGAAAGGTGCATTAAATCACGCCCTTAATGTAAAGTAAAGTGTTCGGCTCATATTTAAATTGCGCTAATATTTCGCATCTCTTCATAAGTGGCTCGAACAATACGTGCGGTTCTTCAGCTTTCACTCTTTATCAATGCAGACTGTAAAGGGTTTCTCTGGAGCCAGAGCATTTGCTTTCTTTCTTTTGAAGTCATACAATAAAATGCCAGCGGTGTGTTAGACGGCTCATTTCCTCCAAAGCTCATGCTTTCCATAACCTCACATCAACCCGTCCAAGACGCATTCATTTCTGCTGCTGGTCATCGTGAAATTCTCTGACTTGTCATCAGATTTACATCAGAATTGTGTCTAGTTCAGGGGTTTCTATATTCTGTGAAGGACCGTGGATGACAAGCAGCCACTCCGGCTCATTTATCTCGCAATGTCATATTCATTTACATATACGCATTTGCATTTCGTGTTTTATCATTTAAAGCAACTTAGAGTGCATTCGAGACATACCGTACATTTGATCAGTTCATACACTCTCATGAATTCATCAAACCCATGACCTTGGCGTTTATAACTCTATGCCGTATTATTGGAGGTGCAGGAATGCAGTGTTGTTATTGTTCACTTAAACTATTGAAAATCATTTTTGGTAACTGAAATAAAATACAATAAAACAAAACACTTGAAAGTCGAAGCACCAAAATAACTAAAACTGAAACTGAAATAAATATAAATTTAAGCTAAATAGAAATATTAAATAAGAGAATATAAATAGCAAAAGCACAGAACAAAATTACTTAAAATTTAAAAAAATTAATTAATTACAGCCAAGTCGATGCATTAATAAATATTATAATAGTATATAAAAATATTTGTTTTTATTTCTAAGTGACAATAAACCTTAATACATAAAATAGAAATTAATGCAGAATTATTTAAGAATATTTCTTAATATTCTTAATATTTTTAATGGGCTTTTATTTTATATTTTTCATTTTAATTTGTAAGTTTTAGTCCTTTTGCGAGTTTTATGCTTTTTGTTTTTTAAATCTTTTTTATTTGAAAACTTTTAATAAGTTTTTCATTTTAGTTTAACTTTGAATATTTTTTCTGCTTCAAGGCAATATTTAATGTTTAGATTTTCTTCTAATATTTGTTTAAAAATCATGCTTTCTCTGAAGAACTAATTAATGTATATGACCATTTTGCCAGCTTAGTGGCTTCAATGTATATTTCCAAAGCTTTGTTTGAGGCAATTAGTAGTATAAAGTCAGGCAAAATGGTCACTTTTTTATAAGATCATGTAGAACAGCATTAAAATGTGTTAATTCAGGTCTCTTTTTTTTTGTTGAGGATAAGTAACAATAAGTATGGTAGGAGGCTTTACAGTCTACTGCTCTCTTTCTATGTAGGCTGTTTTAGACTACAATAAGCTGCAGTGTGAACCATAGGTGAGGTTTTCAGTCAAATCCCTAGCTATGCATGACTAAATCTGCATGCCACTGATGTTTAAACAGAAAATATTTGATAAGAATGGGCAACTGTGTCAGTGTAATGATGACAATGTGCTTATCTAGCGGCCAATAGAGTTGACAGTGAAGTGTCACTCTGAACAAACAGGACAGAAGCGCAGCGTACCGAGACTGTAGAGGCTGAGCGCACCGTAGTCAAAGAAGTAGCAGACGTGACGAGCCTTGGCTGACATGGTGCTGAAGGTGTGAGCGCAGCTGGAGGTGAAGGGGTACAGGCAGATCAGAAGCATGTAGACAAGCAGCGGCCAGGTGTAGCTGTCCGTCAGGAAGTCCAGAGAGGAAAACAGCAAGCTGAAGCGCCACAGGAAGTACCTAGAACAGCGCATAGAATAAGAATAAATTACACTTTAAAACAGAAAACTGTTATTTTAAAATGTAAATATTTCACAGTATTACAGCATTTTTGATTAAATTAATTTAGCCTTAAAAGATCTTTAAACAGTATTTTAATAACAGTTATGTATGTGTAATTACATGCTTATGTAACCTTAAGTCAAACCCTAACCATATAGTAAATACAAGTATTTATTATTTTTCCTCATAAGCTAAATGTTACCTAACTACACTGTAACAAGGACACTTGTAATTCACAATAAAGTGAAACCATATATTCTATATATGCATGTATTTTAAATAGAACTTTGATAACTTTTACATACTGTTTTATATTATATAAATAGATGAATAGTTTTTTTATTATTATTTAAACTCAAACATTTAATCATGAAGTTGTTTCTGCAAGGATGTCGCATTTGTCATACATTTTGAATAATAATCTTAATACATAAGAAAATAGTCAAAGCAGTAACATTAACGATTAACGAAATACAATTAATTTGTCAAATATTTGATTACTTATTACTACCACAAGGTTATTTAATAGAAAAAGCATTTTTGTTAATAACAATAATGTGATATAAACCAAATCAAGATTTAGGTCACACTACACTGCACTGACATAACACAAATATACTTTTCAAAGAATGTGTTTAGTGCTTGTAAAATCCGATATTGCATAAAAGTGTCTGCTCATAAGGTTGATCCTGATTGCATAATAAAGCAGCTCAACCAAAACTTCAAAGCTGACAGCCTACTAGTTTTGGCACTAAAAAGGAATCACATGTTCAACTGGGCGCTTTACCAGGTCGGCAGGAAGTGGGTCCAGATATTGACCGTCTCGTTGGTCATTTGAAAACTGCTGAGGATGCAGTCCAGGGCTGAGCTCTTGGGATGACGGTACCCGGACATGATGCCGTCCTCTCGAAACACCTGCAAAGATGCACACGGACATCTAAAACACATGCAAACCTCTACACTGTAAAAAAAAAGTCATGGCAACATATGTTTTTCCATTACTTTAATTTGTCAAAAGAATTTAAACAATTTCAACTTTACTTTTGAATTCTACATATTTCAACTTGATTTTTTTAAAGCAAAATGACTTGTATGGCCAACTTAATTATACATTACATTAGTGCTATCAAACAATTAATTGCGATTAATGGCATCCAAAATAAACGTTTTTGTTAACATAATATATGAGCATGTACTGAGTATATTTATTATGTATATGTAAATACAAAAACATGCATGTATATATTTAAGAAAAATATCTGATGTGTGTGTATATATATATATATATAAATCATTTAAATGTATATACATGTAAATATTTTCAAAATATATACTGTAATCTTATACATTCATAATAAATAAACACATACATACAGTATATTATGTAAACAAAAACCTTTATTTTGGATGTGATTAATTTACGATTAATCATTTGACACTAATTTATATTATAAAGAATCACAACAAGGCAAGATAAATATCATTACCTCACCCTCATGTAAAACTAATAAAAATATATGCTTGACAGTGCAGCCAATGCAAAAAATGAAGACAATAAAGAATTCAATTTTTTCTTGCTACAGGTTAAATAATCCAGAAATTACGATATAAACAATATAAAAAGCACAAAAAAGTATAATAAAAATTGTTTTAATAAAATCTGTATTTAGTCACAGTCAGTGTTGTTCTAATATTATTTAAATATTATTATAGTATTATATACTACTAAAACACTTGTCTAAACCTCATCTTTGTGCTCCAAACAAGGAAGCCGCATGGGAAAGAACATGCATGTTTATGTGAGCTACTGCATTAATAGTCTGAATGCAAGTCATTCATCTGATGTAATCAATGTCCTGGGATTTCTTTAAGAAAGATTTAAGCAGAACTGAATTAAGCAGGCCTGTGACTTTTAAGTACATGCAGGATTTCCCAGGGATTTCCCTTAAAGGGGAACTGAACTGCAACAATAAATGCACTCAAACGCTCTATTTGTACGCCAAACAGATACTCCGTTCCTCACCTTTGGCACCTGGTGGATGTCAAAGAGCTGTGGAAGTCTGAGACTCAGCATGTCTGTGGGCAGACGCAGCACTCCCCTCCCTCTCTGACAGGCCTGCTTGAGTCTCTCCTTGCCTCCTCGACACAGGACGCACCACAGCGGACACTCCAAACCCCGGGATGGGCCCCGTTCCCCGGCCTCCCACCTCACACACTGAGCCCAGCCCCAACCATGACCCTCTCCAGCCCCCCGCCACGCAGGAAACACTGCAGAGACACACACACACACACAGACACAATGAATACCTGAAAAGAAAGCTGGATTACTGCTGAAAACTCTCTTAACATGCTTTGAATAAGTGACTTCAAGACACAGGTTTTACATTTGTAACTTAGAACAAGTATGGAGAACCAAATTACTCAAAATGAAATTATTAAATAAATGTTAAGTAAATTGTTAAATATGAAATAATTAAATACATAAATAAATGCAGACATAAATGCGTTTATGTGTTCATTTATTTATTTATCCATTCAGTTCTTTCTTTATTTACTTATTAATGCATGCATTTATTTATTTATGCATTTCATTATTTCATTATGTATTTAACAATTTATTTATATATATATTCAACATTTATTAATTATTTAATTTTGAGTAATTTGGCCACAGATTTATTTATTTCTTTGTTTGTTAAAATTGATACTTTTACTTAGAATGCGTTAATAAATTAAAAGTGACGGTAAAGGCATCTGCATGTTAGAAAAGATTATAAGTACCTTTTGTACTTTCTATGCCTGAAAAAAGTAATTTTTTATTCCACAAGTCAGAATAACTGTTTTCAACCTTGATAATAGTCAGGGCTGCGTTTCCCAAAAGCATTGTAAGCTTAAGTACATCGTAGACCCATTGAAACCAATGGAGCTACCATCAACTTCAGCTTACGATGCTTTTGGGAAACGCAGCCCAGAAAGGTTTCTTGAGAATGGTTTTTATTGTAATGATTTCTGAAGGATTGTGTGACACTAAGGACTGGAGTAATGCAGCTGAAAATTCAGCATTGAATCATAGGAATAAAATACATTTTAAAGTACATTCAAAGAGAAAACAGCTATTTAAATTGTTAATAATATTTCACAAATTTACTGTATTGTTAAGCAAACAATTGTAGCCTTGGTGAGCATAAGAGACTTCTTCCATAAATAATATTTCCATCAATTTCTTTGATTTACATGATCATGTAAAGTGAAGTGAGAGTGAACTTTATGCACAGAATACCCAGAAAGACCTACGTCATTTACCATATGGAATGCAATGCATTTGACCTTTCATTTCCAGTGAGACAAAAGAAAAACATGCAATATACAGCTTCGTGACTGATTTGAAAGCCTTTTGTATGCAAAAATTCATTATAAATGTAATATAACTCCAGAGATGAAAACTAGACACTGAATTACACATGCAATGGTGCAACATGCATAATCAGTTTAGAAGGTGCTAACATTGCATCTAAAAAAAACCCAAAAAAAACAGGAGAGCATGAGAGACTTTTGAGAACTGCCGTATGTTTTAAAGCTTTAACACTCAAATCAGTCTCAGATATTTCATCATCACACACCCCGGTATGGGCCTCCCGTTTGACTCTTTCAACCAATAGCAGGGAACATAACTTGGCACATTGACGACATTGTATGATACTGTTACATGCAAACATTTTTGCACACAACCACTAAGCAATACACTCATCCTCTGGTGAGAGCTGAAGTTCAACTGTTTAGCTGTAAATACCTGCCTCTCTAAAGTGGTCCGTACTTTGCTTTGCACAGGGGGCGATCCTGTGAAACTAGAACAGAATGTGCTTTGTGAGGGGCACAGAGTTGACTGTCACGCGCAGAGCTGTATGAAAATGAGCACACTTTCTCCACATGGACAAACGGCAGCCTAAACAAAGCAGATGGAAATGCTTGACCAATGCCTCCACATTAGAATCCTTACTGTACGCAGTTACTCTGTGAATTTGACTAAAGAGATTGATATTAGATATTAAACCCATTCTCTCTCAGTATTTTTCAGCTCTTTACAATGCAGTATGCATCAGTTATAGGGCTATTTACTAATATTTTTTGCTTCCGTTTAAATTCTTTTGTAAAACAAATTGAACAATATGGCTCTTAATATTTACAAATAATAATAAAAAATAAATAAATATGAAGTTTTAGTAATTTCATGTAATACATGTTATTTGTTTTTCAAAAGCTTTAATAAATTACAGCTAAATATTTTAATATAATTAATTTCAGTTTTAGTTTTTGTCATTTTAGAATGTCAACTTCTTGTGCAGATGTTAATGCATTTATTGCAGTTAACAGCTGACAGGGCAACATTTCTAATTTTTCATTTAAGATAAATCCCCCGGTCAGATCGCCCTAGGCTGGACATCCATTCATGGAATATGCTGTCATTATTCCATGGGCCAGTGTTGATCTTACGGATTAACGAATTGTGGAATGTCTCCTCCATCAGCTGTTTCTATGGAAGTCAAACACAAACATAATTAATCTGACACTGGATATGAAGTTTTCCCATAATTCCCTTTGGGAAACGTGTAATTCAGAAACAAACAGCTTGCATCCCAGTTGCCGCAGCTAAGTTTGAACTGGATGTGTCTTGTTGATAGGTGGAGATGTTTGGATTACAGTCTGACTAACTAAATCCCATGATACACCAATCTGAGACAAAACAAGAGAAGCTGCTGATGTGTGTGTCCACCAACTGAGACAGACGACAGAGCTGTTATTGTCACTTAACTCATTTTCTGACGTATTTCAGAACTAAATGTGATATACAAAGAACAGGACATTTTATCCACCAGGAATTGATTGGATTGTGAAAATCAACATTATGTACAAGAATGAAAGCCAGATGGTTGGAAGAGGGCTTAGTGGAAAACAAAACAAAACTGAAACAATATTTTCAGTAAATGAACTGAAGGAACAATGACATTTACTCATTTCCAATAATATGCACCAATATAACAATGCAAAGATATTTACCCACAAACACATTACCATTTAGAAATTATACTGGTTAGACTTTTTGTTTTTTAAAGATACATTTTGCTGAAATAGTATTACAACTAAAAATAACTGTTTTCTATTTTTAAAATGTAATTTATACCCTTGATGCAAAGCTGAATTTTCAGCATCATTATTATCAATATTGAAAACAGTTGTGCTCTAATGCATGATTTGCTTTAAACTCCAATCATAACTCATAATCTAAAACAGTGTTTTTCAAGTAAAACTGGATATTCCAAAATAGAAAAAATAAAGGTGAGACTTACAAAACAAGAAGGTTAAGTGATGTTAGCTGATTATTAAAATGCTTTCATATGCAGTCTGAATTAATTTGATGAATTTTTACCACTTGGACAAACAGTTGGAACAACATGCACTGACACCAGGAATGTGCATCAAAAAGATAAATAGGTTCAATTTAGATTTCACGTTTGCTCACAAACTATTGCATAATCCAATCCAGAACATATCAGACTTAGACAGATGCTTAACAACCTTGCTTGTGTGTCTCTCGCTCCACATCTCACCCTCTTCAGTAATTCTGACATTCTTTCTCTGGCTCGTGATTGTGTCACAAGATCTGCCTCAATGGACGTCTTTATCACTGCGTGTTGAAAATAGAGCGCCTATACACTCGCAGCCTGTATGCACACATTCTGTTGGGCACACATGTATCTGCCGAATGCATACGGACACTATCTCAGGCTCCAAGCATTCCACTGTCATGTTAATACACGGTCATGGGATAAAGCTGTCTGGCTACCACCTACACACAGAACACTAACAATCATGCAAATGGCTGTACTGGGAAAACAGGAATAAGTTCCACTAAGTTAAAAAAAAATTTCAAGCAGTTTAGGTTTTAACCGGCTTTGCATGTTAAACGGCCATTAAGTTCTTCTAGAAATAGATTTCAAAGCAAAACATTTCTGTTAGAACGATCGAAACCTGTTTTGGAAGTTCTGTGTAACATTTTAATTTTGCCTGAGGCTTTTTCCTGGAAAAGAAAGCTTTAAATGCTACCGAGCAAACGGCACCTTATATTCATTATAACTCTTGATTTCTGGAGAACTAACAAATGATCAGTGCTTAAAATTGAATGAGGGACCCACAACATACACGCTGTAAAAATGTATAATGTACAGTAAATAGGTAACCAAAACTTCACCGTAAAACTGTAAAAATACAGCAGCAACCATATAAGTTTTATGAACTCAAATGTACAGTAAATGGACCATTTAACCCAAAAACTCTGCCTCAAGTTTTTCCAAAACTTGTATGAGTTTCTTTCACCTGCTGAACACAAAAGCAGTTATTCTGAATAATACTGGTGAACAAACAGGTGACAGTCAAACATTAAGTATGGGGGAAATAATACTATGAAAGTCAATGGCTACCGTCAACTCTTTGTTGACCAATAATCTTCAAAATATCTTCTTTTGTGTTTAACAGAAAAAAACTAAACTCATACAGGTTTGGAACAAGTGGATTACATTTTGGGTGACCCTTTAACCAAATTAAAAACCATTTTGTATCTTATTTATTAGTTTATATGTAAATATTAAAATATAGAAGGAGCATACAGTGCCATGTACACAAATAGAAAACACCTTCATGGTAACACATGACTCTAAATAAAATAATATACATCAAATGTTACACCAAGATGTAGCATAAATCCCAAATCTACATACTGTAACTGATAACAATGGAAAGAAATATAATTAAAACCAAAAATCAAAAAGTAACTTCTTGAACTTCTTGTTAGATCTATTAAAGTTTTTCACAACATATAGTAAGGGAATTTTTAACTTTATAACTTGTTAACCATTTAACAGGTCTTTAATCTTTAAAATTACAATCATTTTTATAGAGACTAGCATGGAAACACCTAGCAACAACTCAAAACACATTAGAAACTGCACAGCAATGTTCTGACAGGCAACCAGAACAACTTAACATATAGTGACAACATGGAGGAAACACAAGTTTTCTTCTCAAAGTGTAAACATTTTAGGGCTGTTACTAATGACTATTTTTCTTTCAATTAATCTATCGATTAATCTAAAAATCTTAACTTCTCACAAAAAAAAAAAAAATAAAATCAACAATTAATAATATTTTATTAAACGTCTAAATGTAAACAAGCCATTGAAGAAATGTATGACTGAAAGAGTAAAAATGTAAACAAACCTAATAAAAACGAAATAAAAAGAAAATAACAAAAGTCTGAGAAGTACTCTTAGAAATTTGGAAATAACAGACATCTTCAACTAAAATCCAAATTTCTATGAAATCCTTTTTTAAAGCAAAAGTAAAGTGCAACAGACTACAAGAAGCAAATATCCATCTCATAGTCCAAGTCACTGAAAACAAAGTTTAGTATTATAACCAAAAAATTAAAAAAAATTAAGGAGCATTTAACAGAAATGTTATTACCAGAATTTATTTTTAGGAAAAAGGAAATACACAGTAGCCTATTTCATTTTTTTTAAATAAAATTAATTAATTTGAGATTCTTTTGATTATTAAAATTTTATGTAACCATTAAAATGAAATCCAGAAAGGTAATGGGAAACACAGAATTTTGTAAAGACTAAAAAACTAATTAGGCAGACATTTTAATTAATTAAATTTAATTTAACCATTAAAACAGTGTATAGAAAAATTAAAAAGGAAAAACTAAATTTAAAAACAAAATGGATTTCATAGGGCCCTACATATATATAAATAGGGCCCTATGAAATCCGTTTTGTTTTTAAATTTAGTTTTTCCTTTTTAATTTATACACTGTTTTATATATAATAAAAATAGATGTAGGTGAACAATAGCCTTTCAAATTAGGCTACTTAAAATATGTATATAATAGCAATGATGCAAAAATAATTAGTTCAAATAATATATCAAAAGCAAGAAATCATATGGTTTTATTGAACAAAACTGTTAAATATAATGCGTTATAATCAATAGAAATAATGTACGTTACACATTACAACAAAGGCCTGCAGGGAACGTTTTAATGGGCGATCTAATACTTGTTTAATAATGATTAACATCATTTGATTAAAATGTTCACTTAATCTTTAATATTTCACTACAGGCAAATAATTAAAGCGCATATACTGTATTAGAACTGCATCGCATATAATTATTTAATTAAGTCATAGTGTTTGTGAATTCTTTTTTATAAGTGGGTTTAATATATCATATATATTGGAATATGTGTTAATGTGTGTCCATGAAATGCACCACTTCTGGTTTTCAGCTGGTTAGTCGATGTGGGCAATGAAGTCAGATTTTAAAAAAATACCTAAAAAGCCTTAAAACATTACTTTGTCAATAAAATACAATTAACCAATACGATGCAACTAATGCAGCAGTGTGTATAACAGACAGTACAAATAAAAAGCTCAAAACCATGGGTGGAAGAAAGTATGACCTGCATGAATCAAACATATGGTTGAAAGCCACGGGAATGCACACTTAATAGACAACAACGTAAACAATATCACATGCTCTGTCTGCACTGCAGCTATATTTCAGAATTGGGAAAGAATGAAAATGAAAAAAAGTTTGTCCTGGAAAACGCTGACTGTGCAGCTCTTGCAGGCTAAACCTTCTTGAATGTACAGGAACAGGGAAAAGAAAAAAAGGGAGTCACAGGGTTCAAAACAAGAAGCAGAAGATATGAAACATGTGTAACAGAACTTGAAGTCTGCTTTAGGAGCCAAACTTTAAAAGAAAATTACAATTTTGGAGGCATTTTCTAGATTTGAAGCGAACAAAACCCATGCAAAAGTCAGTCACTACCATATTGTCAAAGTTATGATGCTGACTTTAAGACAAACTAATTATTTTCCACATAACGTCACTTCTTTTGTAATTAGCCTAGTACAAAGACAGTAAGCCAATTATTGGCATGTTGTCTTTATAATAACATGCTTACAGTGATAGACAGTTACCCAAAAATTAACATTTTGAAAAATGTTGGTAACCAAACAGTTGCTGGTAGCCATACTTCCATACTATGGAAGTCAATGGGTAACTTCTTTTGCATTCGACAGAAGAAATAAACTCATGCAGATTTGGAACAGCATGATATGTAAGTAATCACATAATTATCATTATTGGGTATCTATCCCTTTAAGTTTACTATTTCTCAAACAGTACAAACGGATCTGCATACAGTACATGAGGATATATTGGCACTCTTATATTTTAGGAGAGGGGTCCCTCACAAGGGATCACCATATTTAGCAGTCCTTCCTATCTAAAAAAAAAAATCAATGCATTAGAACAAAGGCCAAACAATTATTAATGCACAAACCCATTGATCCAACCCTTTTTTCTTACACCCAAAAGACAAAAATGCTGCATTAATAAAGTTCTAAACTTATAAAATCCACACAATTGGTACAAAAGAAGTACATACATGTCACTTTCTTCATATCTTCTGGTGGAAACGTGGAGCTCAGAAGGGCGTCCAGCACAGAAAGAGACCCAGACAGGCTGGTGCTGTCACTTCTACAGTTTTGAGGGGTTGGAAGAGGCCCTGTATTACTTACAGAAGCCTGTTCACGTGGACTAATGTAGGCTACTGGATAGACTATATTCCATTTGTGTTCAAGGAAAAGACAAGCAGTTCTGCAAAATCAGCCATGCTCTCCCACCATATGTGCATGCTATATATATATACTTTCACCCATAGGGAGGTGCTCATTGTCAACTCAACACTTGCACAACTCACGAAAAGCCAAACTCACTTCCTCAACTTTACAAATCACTACTTATTATAACTGTATGATCTGCTCTTCAGAACTTAAACATTAAAACTCAACACAACGACATATATTCCTCCACCCTGATGTTACGCGACACTTTCCACTTTTTCTTCGCTAGAAATTTGCCATAAGTTTGTGTGAGATTGCAGGTTTTTGTGAAGTTCACTGCCTCTACGTTACTGTAATATAAAGTCATGACATGTTCATTTAAACCATAGGCTATTTTCATAACATTCCTTCACAGAATACAACTTTAGAAGAACTTGTTTGAAGTTCACTTCTTCAAATGCACGAAGGGGTTCCATGCATTGCAACAATTCTGACACCGCGGATGAAAACAACATAAAGCAAGAGAAAATCGAAGGTCCAAACCTTTGAGCTTGATCTGGTCTAGGAGATCATTTGCGCGTGCGAGCTGGAGATGTGAGGTCGCCAGTTTGGGATGCGAAGAGTTACAGTTAATGGGAAAAAAACGCGAAATAACTAGAGTTCCATGGCCGAACTAGGTCCTAAAGTTAGTGGACAGCCCCGAGAATCATTCGGGCTTTGTGTGTCCCTCACATTCCTTGGGAAAGCAACACAAACAGCAGTGGAAATCCCACCCTCCGCGGCGCGCACGAGCATTCGCTCATTGGATGGAGACATGAAAGAAGCCCTGTGTTTAGAATCAGGAGAGAAGCGAGAACAAAGCCACGAAACCCGTTCGACTGCTTTTCGCGTTCTCGTTCTGTATCGAAGAACGAAAAGTTCCAAGAAGAAGAAAAAATGCAAAGACTCAAATACATGCGTCTTGACTTGCAATACGGCCTCGATGTGCTTCATTGATTTTTTTTTTTTTTGCTGATGTTTTACTGAAATATGTAGAATATAGGCTCACATTTTTCATTAAAATAATGAATTTAATTGAGAATATCGCTAAAAGAAATCCGCTAAATGGCAGGCACCAAATTTATTTAAATTATTATAATTTTTTTTTTTTTTACTTTTTTTTTTTCGGGGGCATTTAGCATTTATATTATTATATATTTTTGGCATTTATACCCTAGTACTTTAAATATTGAAATAAAAATAATACAATATATATATAACTATATATGCAAACATTAAACTCATCGCTGAGTGGATGTAAAATAATTTGGGGTGGTATAAATAAAATTATTTATTGTAGTCCTACAGCCTAATATTTTATGTTCTTGATACCATAAATTATTATTATTATTGTTCTTGTTGTTCTTTTTCTTGTTATTTCATCGTTATCATCATTATAATGTATTTACAATGCATTATAAGACACATTGATGTTTAGGTACAAGAAATAAACCATGATTATTTTTACTATTATTACAAATAACCATCATAAAACAAATCTTTTTATATGCAATAAAATAATAATAATAATTTAAAATTATATTAAAAGTGATAGAGAAATAACAAAAAAAATATTCTAGACCATTTGTATTAATTCTGATGAGATTTCCCACAAGTATTAAAGTCTGATGTAATCCTTGATGATTCTGATGATGTGATCATCCCTGTTCAGTTTTCAGTTGTGGCATCATCTTCCCCTCCTCCATTGCACTGAAGGCCCAGGGGTACATTTGGTCATTGGACCAGACTGCAAATAATTCTCCCCTATAAGTGGGGCAAAGCCGGGCATTCTTTGACACTGGCACTGGGGTCTTTGTCAGAGAACTGGCCATAATGGCACAATGAGATCTCGGCAGAGGGCCCAGCGCGGCTGGGGCACGAGACACTGAATATAGTTGAATGAGGACACAGAGACCTACTTACACCGACTAGATACTGAGAGACAGACCCCCATAAGAAAGAGAAGACCGGGAATGGCGTATTTGATGCTAGAAATCCCTTGGTATTTTAAAGTATCCCATAACAAATGACCCTTTTTTTTTTATAGTAGGAACTAAAAATTTAGTCCCAAACTAGCATCTGCTGAGTGAATTAGACCTGTGATCTCACTGTAACCATGCTTATTATAGCCTTTTACTTTATATTTTGATGTTTACATATTTTAACAATGTTTATTGCTAGAAAATAACTAATATATAATAACTATATAGTCTTTAGTATCATTTATATACTGTTATTGGATAACATCTTTTATGATTTGCTTTCATTCAATTTAGTAATTTTGTGGTTTTGTCTTTTTTGAGACTTTATTTTTTTTTTAAGTATATAGTTTTCATTTGGTTTTAGTTTTATTTATTTGATAATTTTATACTTAAGCTGAAGAGTAAAATGAGAAATGTTGGCAAGTTTTTTTCGTAATTTTTCAGTAAATGTTCAATGCCAGTTAAACTTAATGGTTAATTTTTTTTTTTTTTTTACTGGTTTTAGTTGTAGTTAAGGCTAATAAACTTGGTTTATGGTCAGGTGTTTTGAAAGTAATTAATTCCTATATCCAGCAAGGATGAATTAAACTGATTAAAAGTTACACTATTTTCAGCATTAATAATATTATGTAATTAATAATGTTTCTTCACCAAAATTCAGCTTTTGTCATCACAAGAATAAATTACATTTTAAAATATAAACACTTAAACAGATTTATTATTTAGTATTTAACTTTTTATGAAGATAATTGTAAAACAAAAAATCTTGTGGACTTCCAAACATTTTCTGAAGGTAACGAAACCATTTGCTGAAATAAAAATTAAATACAATAATACAGTAAGAAATCATAAAATAAAATAGTGACTTAAATTTTTTATGGCACACAAATTCCCATGAATTCAACAACCATGACAGAGACAAAAGTCTTTTTAAATGAAATCATTTTATTGTTTAATGCACTGCCTCACACGTACATTGGATTCCTTTGCGTTGAGCAATATGGGACAATTACTATGAGAATGTGATGATGAATGACTGGGACTAGATTTGCTGAGTAGTAATCTCATGTCGAGCAGAAACACTTTCACATCTGTCAGCACAGCAGAGTGTGACTGGAGTCAGATGATGTCTGCGACAGATCTCTACACCCATCCTCATCCTCATTCCTGTGTGTGTTTAGCACAGCATACAAAGGCAATACGACGTACAAAAATAAAATCAAATAAAAGCAACCATTTGCCAGACTTCCTGCTCATACACAGATAACACAATACATTAAATCACAAAGTTACACAGCAAAAAAGAAAAAAAAACAGAAAAAACAGGGGGGAAGCCACGTCAAAAAGAACAAATCATCAAAAAGAAGTGTACACCCTAAACCCGAATCTTTCGCAACCCTAGGAGTCAAGGGTAAACGCTAGACGGGATGATTTCTGTTCTGTGTTGTGCTCACCAAACACAGACATCCATGTGGCAGTGCAACCCCAGAAGACAAAAATAAAAAAAGAAATCCAAAAACATTGTTCTATATATTTTGATGTATGGGTTTGTTTTTGACGTATATGCACATGAATGTTCGTTTTTTTCTCTCTCTCTTAAAACATATACACTCATTTCAACAGTATATATGCCTGGTAATGGCGCACCAGGGGCACTTAAACTGAGTGATTTCACCCTGTAGCTTCTTTTAACCCCCCTTGTTTTGGGGTCAAGGATGCGCTGTTGCAGGTTAAAGCCCCCGTTCCTCTGACTTCTCTTTTCTCCGAACACTTCCTGCACCCTCCTTGCTTCCAACCCTCCATCTTTAGAGATTTTTTTTTTCCTGGAGATGCAGATACAGACAGAGCAGTAAAGTGGGAGAGAGAGAGAGCGAGAGAGAGAGCGAGGGGAAGTGAGTGTGCGATCAGCCGAATGCCGAGCCGACCCCCTGCGTCCCACGCCGTCTCTCAGCCCATCTCTTTCCACTGCCGGTAGAAGTCGGTGATGTTCTTCAGCTCCATGCCTGCTGCTGCCACCGCCTGGACAGCCGCCTGCAGCCACGGCAATGGACACAGTGTTACATCAACTTTCTGTCATCATTTACTCACCCGCATGTCGTTCCAAACCTGTACGAGTTTCTTGCTTACATTGTACACACAAGTTGATATTTTGAAGTAACCGTTGTTGGTCCCCTTTGACTTTTATAGTAAAGAAATAGTATTGAAGTCAATGGGGACCATCAACTGTTTGATTACCAACATTCTTCAAAATATCATTGTACAGGTTTGGAATGAAATTAGGGTGAATAATGATGACAAAACAATCCTTTTTCTTTAATGCATCTTACAAACAGATAATAACACCAATCATTCTTACAGAAAAACATCTGGATGAAGTCTGGGTGGAGTAGCAATGCTACAATATAGATTAGCTTTTTCATTAAGAAGCCACATTTTACAGTAAAAATAGCAACAAATGCCATTGTGTTGTCCATTTCTCAAAATAACAATCTTTTGCAACAATATAAACTAACTTTCAATAGTTTGGGATATTTTGAATAAACGTCATTCTTTTCAACTTTTAACCACTGAAAATTTATCTTTTCCACCTCAGGAATAAATATTATTTTGAAGTATATCAAAATAGAAAACCGCCGTTTTAAATCATATTTTTTAAAAACAACATTATTGTATTCTTTTATGAAATAAATGCAGCCATTATGAGCAAAAGAGACATTTTAAAATGTTTAATGGTGATATATATATATATATATTTTTTTTTTTAAAGGGAAAAAAGTTAAATCAATAAAATAAAATCTGTAAATACATTTTGAAATACATTAAACATTTTTAAAAATGTTTGTAATACAAAACTGTTTTGAATTTAAATATTTAAATATTTAGCTAAAAAAAAAAACTATTTTCTTTTTTAATATATTTTAAATATTAATTCTTAGTAATTTATAGTATACATGTATTAATTATTATTATTATAGTATATATATATATATATATATATATTATATATAATAGTAATTTATTCCTGTGATGCAAAGCTGATTTTTCTGCAGTTAAATGTCAAAAAGAACAGAAATGATTTAAAAAGCAATTTTCGCATCACTTCACTATCAGAAGTCTTTACGATCACTTTTTATTTTCAATTTAACATCTTTGATGAAAAAAAAAAACGTTTTTCAAAATTCAAGAAACATTTTCTTTCAAAAGCTGAAAACTTGTGCTGCTTAATATGTCTGTGGAAACTGACAGATTTGTTCAGGAATTATAAGTTCAAAAGCACAGCTTTTTTTTGTTACCATTTTGTAACATCATAAATATCTTTGCTATCAATTTGGTCAATTTAAAGTGAATTTCCACAAAAATAACATGTGTTTGATCTAAACTCTACAGGAAAGCGGATCTCAATACCGCACCATTATGATTGTAAAATCTTATCTGCAGTCTGCAAACGCCCAACTGACCTTCATGGAAGCTGATCTTTCAGTCAGCTCCTCTAGTGAGTGTCCTGTCAGAATGGTCACCATGCCAGCGGTGTCTTCATCTCCACTGCTCTGAGATCCTGTCAGCTGGCGACAGCTGTCCACCATCTTATACAGGTGCCTGTCAACAGGAACAATCAGAGTTGAGACAGTGTGTGCAGAAAACCCTTCAGGACTTCACGACTGCAGTCAAAATCACTCTGCTCTCCAACAGAAAGGGAAGATGATGCGGCTTACCAGGCTTCAATGTCCTGTCGTTTTAATTTGTCCCTCTCAAAGCTTCTTCCTGTCTCTTTCTGGCAGCGGATGTACCTGTTGCATAATAAGTGAGAAGAAAAGCTGAAGCGTTAAACATTAAACCGTAGACTTTCTCAATAGTGCGGTCTCAAATTCAAATGCATGTTTGAATCAGACTTCTTATTCTAGAGGTTTTGCTGTCGCTAAAACCCACTGCAAAGCTCGAGACGTACCTGTTTCCCTTCCGAAACTCTGTCTCAAGGAATCTTATTCCATCTCTTGCTCCGGAGTTCTCTTTCTTCAGCAAATCCAGACCATCAATCACTGCAAGAGACCAGAAATTCATCTCAGTCAAGCAATTTGTACAAACATACACTGATTGATCACTCCTGGCACATGTTCTATACAAAAAGTCTGTATTTTTCATTACATCTGAGATACAAACTGGTGAGTTTCGAACTTAAATCATTTAAAGTGCAGTGATTAAAAAGAACTAGTGTAAACATACTGTTAGCTAATCAAAAACATTGGCATATTAAATCAGAAGGCTGCCATCCAAATGTCAAGTATCTATGCCAAGACGATTCAAAGGGCCCACACTCTTTTTGACTGATGAACTTTCTTTTCCACGAAACATCATCATTTCTAGAGTGAAGGTCCTCAGAACGACACACTAATGAAACATTCAGAATGATTCGTGACTGACTCAAAAGAATGATTTGCAGGCTTTACTCTTCATTACAAGTTTGTGTAGTGTTATTTTAGTATTGTTTATGCCATCATAGCATTTATTAATATTTTGAATGTTTTCATATTAGTTATTTTCATTATTTCAGTTATTCTGTATTGTATTTTTGTCTTTTTTAATTAGTTTTTAAAAACATTTCTTTATAGCTTTTAAGTCATTTTACTACATCATAAGCACCCGTTTCTAATTTTTAGGTTTTTCATAAAATATTAAAACAAATGTTATTTCAGCGTTATTTTAGTATTATTAATATACTATTTTATTATTAGTATTTTGGATTTGTTTATATTTCAGTTATTTATTGACAGTAATTGTATGTGCTTGTGTCATTTTTATTAGTTTAGTATTTCAATAAAGCTTTATTTTATTTTTATCTAAATTTTTGTCATTCTAGTACTGTAATTGAAAGTTATTTTTATTCAAGTCTAAATTTTTCATTTATATTTTCAATTAAAATTTGATTTCAGATTTAATCATCAAAAATGCATTTTTTAAATTGTTTTAGTTAACAGTAACAACACTGATAACTTGCTGACCAGCAGAGTGTAGCCAGACAAACATTAAAATGTAAACATTTTTTTTAAAGTGCCCCTATTTTGAATTTATGAAAATGACCTTTCAAGCAGTGTCTAACACAGCTCTAAATGAATGAAAACATCCTGCTGAGTTACAAGTCGCCAAAAACTAATTGTTTTTATTGCCCGCCCACTTGTTGATCTTTTCGTGTTGGTCCTGAATGAAAGTTCAAATTAATATTTTGGCCCTAGGAGCGACCAATCACCATAGGGCTTTGAAAAAATGAATCATTGAATGAATCGTTTGGGAGTTGTTGAACAAATAAGTCCAAAAAACCAAAATATGAACCTTTCATAACCCTAATAGGGGCACTTTAATTAATTAAGATTACATGACATTTTCAGACTTGAAAAACACTAGTTTTAAATTCCCTGCCATTTCCAGTTTCATTACAACAGTGGAAACTCTCATTAGGAGACAGGAGGAGGCACACGGACGGACCTGTGCGAGGGATGATGATGATGAAGCAGCCGCTGGCAGCCAGCTGTCTGAGCAGCCCCAGGTGCTGGCAGAGAACCGCGGTATCTGGCACCAGATAAGGAGACATGGAGGACTGCGCTTTGGGCTGCTGCAGACTGCCCTCCAGCTGAGAGACCTCCAACTGCAGACAGAGGAAATGCTTCATTACTGTGGCCATTCATTGAGGACATTTGGATAAATGTTATGAGCAAGATGTGCATTAATGAAAGCTAAAAATAAACCCAACAGCTGGTCTGACCTGTAGGCGCAGCTGGGCCATATCTCTCATGAGCCGGTTTCTGCGAGCTTCCTCCTCCGCCTGTGGACGAGTCGAGGCAAGGTCAATATAACCTCCGTGTAACCTCAAAACATGACTCAGATTTTACCCTCAGTAAACACAAGGTGTGAATAAGCATCTAAATATATTTTTGTGTTTAATATGGAAGAGAAATACACGAGTAGTATACTGTAAACAGACAGATACATAGATAAAAACATTGGTTTACACTTATGTTATTTTTATTTATTTTTAAAGAATAATTTAAAGTGCCCTTAAAGAGTTTAATGATTAAACCATGGATATATTTAACTTTACAATTCTGGGAAGAGAAAAACATTAGAGAGAAAAAGTAAGGACAGAGATGCCTACTAAAATACAAAACAAAAGTGTTTATTTTTTTCAGTAAATTTTAAGATGGTTATTTTATTTGCATACAGTTTAACCCCACCATCAACTAAGCTCCTGCTTTATATTTGCACGTTTCTTGTTTTCAATCCAATATTTTTTTTTTTTAAAACAGAATAATGCTTTTATTAATCAAATATGCATCATACTGACAAAAATTTTAATATAATAAACTTTTACATAGTTAAAAAAATAATCTATTTTTAATAAATGTTCTTTTGAACTTTATATTTAACAAACGATCCTGGAAAAAACTATAGATACCGTCAAACAGAAATGTTTGGAGAACTTTTTAGTCATGTCTTGTCTGTTGACTAAAGTAGGATCAATAATGTGGGCCAAAACGCGCTGATAACTTACCACTGCTATCCAACATTTTAAAACCCTTTCATCTTTGGATCTGCACAATGTTACATTTTTTGCATTAAAAACACTGACATTTGCCTAAAGGCTGCATGATTCATGTGTATAAACTCCCATGCTTCCACTGAATGCCTAAAGTTGGTTTTAGGTTAGATCTAACACTATCTGACAAGTAACAACAGTTAAAAATCTGAATTAAGAGGACAATCGGATGGCAGTCATAGGTCAAACGGCAGAAATAAAAAAATTTTAATCTAATTTTTGTTGTTTTGCTGTTTACACAAACACAACAAGATTTAATCAGGGTATCTGTAGGATAGACTAAAACCAAAAGAAACTGCTTATTTAACAGCAGGGACATGAATCATGCTGATTGCAGAGCTCGTGCTGTAGTGGTGCTTACGAGAGACCTGCGCCTTTCACGGCAGTCTTATTCCACGGGCTTGTCACGGACTGCCAGACATTCTTTTCATTCGCAGACCCTGAAGGTTTTAATGAAATTGTACCAGAAAGAGCCGCCTCTTCACCGGCACAGCAAGGTGGCACTTCAACCATCATTTGTTCTACCCGTAAGGGCTACGTGGTTGCTTGGCAACATTAGGCTCTCAAGCAAAAGCTCACAAATGTGGCAAGGTTTTATAAAAAAAAAAAAAAGCCTAGTTTTCTTAACCGTGTGGACCCTATCATTTAGATGCACTTTCCGTCACTATTTCTGCAAGGATTTAAGTGGTACGGCTACCGAAATCACCAACTGAGCCGATGTATCTGAACATACGAGAGAGATCAGCTGAGTTACTGTTTCAATAGTGCAAATCAATACAGAGCTGTTATTATTCCATTAACAGTTTGGTTTTTTGTCCGTCTTTCATTACTATTCAATCTCACGTCTTTTACCATGCGGAACTGGGCCTTGGCCTGCTGAATCAGGTTGTCCTGCTCTGATTGGCTGATGCTGGTGAAGATGCCCGCCTCTGGGTTGAAGTGCAACACGTTGCCTTGGAGATTTGTGAGGAAGTGGCCAAAGCTACGAATGCAGCACACGCGCACCACACACTGGACAGCATGGAGAAAAAGAGACATAAAGAAGGAACATGAGAGAATGCTAAAGACACTGAATGTTAATTATACTTATGTAATGACATTAAATCCTCTACATTGTAATTAGCTGAAACCATGTACTTGATTTTCACTGAACAGACATTACTGTGCATAATGACGGACATGTAGGGATGAGTGAGAATCCTTATTGTTTTAGTACTTGAGGAAGCACCAAACAATTATATTATAACACATTACCTTTTTGGGTGGGGGTTAACATAAACACTATCCCCCAATTAGTAAGATCTGAATAGTCATTTATTTGATAAAAAAAAACAATAAAAACAGTAATATATATATTTAACAAAAAATAAATAAAAATAGTGCACCGTGTATAAAGTTATTGTCGACTCATTAAACAACTCATTAAACCAAGTGGTTTTTAAAACGTCAACTTGAAACATTAGCATATTGCCCGCCCACTTGTGCAGACCTAGAAAACTAGATTTTCATGTTGGTCTGAATGAAAACCCAGATTCGTTCTTTGTCACTAGTTGCTGCTTTTGAAGCGTTGCAAGCTCACAAACACTGCTTTAAATGAAGTTGACCAATCACTGCAGAATACGCATGCTATAAGAAAATGAAAGTGTTTTTTTTTTAACTTGCATGCATTTCAACCTCTTGTTGAGGACTACCAAAATCAACACATGAACCTTTCATAAAACATAATAGGGACACTTTAAGAATCAAATTCATGTAAAAACTAGTTATCAGTAATGTTTTGGTTTCCAGTTTTTTACTAAATGAACACAAAGGACGAAAGAGAGTCAATACATGAAACATATGATTTAAATGTATTGTATGTTATAATGTATGTCTTTGATGACACAAACAAATAGTTGAATCAGTTATTTAGAACAATTTTTGAATTTAGAAAATAGTGAAATGAGCACATAAGGAGATAAGTGCGATGGATACCTCATCCAGTGGGGTAAGAGGGGGTCTCTGGCTAGTGAAGTCCAGGCGTCGATGGGCTGCGCTGAGGGCAGGAAGGTGGCGGAGGGCCAGATCCTCTGGCAGCAGCAGTGTCTGGACCAAACCAGGCTGCTCGCACTCATTCAGCAGTTCTGTTACATCCTTATTCAGACCTAAATCTGAAATAAAACCAGGGAAAATATCTTATTGTTAATGAAAAAAAATACAAAAAGTTGCATTTTCTTATTAGTTATTACAAACAGATTTTTCTCACCTGTTTCCAACATCTTGCTGCCCTCAGGAAGCAAATTAAGCAGCACTGAGAGTCTGTTCCACAAGCTCTGAGAACTCTGTTTGGGCAGAAACCAAAGACCAACTTGTATACAAAACAGTAGCTAAGCAAATAAACGATTATGCTGCTTACTCTGGTAAAACACACAACTTCAGATTCACATGTACCTGAGCACACATAAGTATAATATCAGTGTTCGTCCTCAGCCAATCCAAGAAGACCTTGACCACCTGGATAAGACCCTGATTGGTCAGAATCTCCAGTCGCTCAGAAAGGGTTTTCTCACTGTGGATCGAATGGTTGCTGTGCTCACTGCCCTCAGAATCAGAGTCAGGATCTGCATGTGAAAAATAAGTTTACATTGTTCTACATACTTCGATGAATAGAAGATATTTTTTAAAAAGCATTTATTTAAAATACAAAGCAGTGTAACTGTTTCCCGCATTGATAATAAAAAGAAATCCTAATATATAGTACATATTATATTAATAAGAAATTTCTCATGCACCAAATCAGAATATTAGAATGATTTCTGAAGGATCATGTGAAGCTGAAGATTGGAGAAATGGCTGCTGAAAATAATTTTTTTATTACAAGAATAAATTTGATTTTAAAATACAGTACAATACAAAACAGTTATGTTTAAATTGTTTAAACATTATTATTGTTTTTTGTATGTATTTTTGATCAAATAAATACAATTTGGAAGCATAAGAGACTTCTTACTCTGCCCAAACTTTTAAACGGTGATGTAAAGCATAAAAATTGGTGTAACGGACTGAAATAACGTGCAAAAAAAGTCTAAATTCACCTACTTGTAAGCAATGTACCATTGTCATTGGTTCCATTAGCAATCTCTGGAGTCATGTTTCTTGATATTTCTTCAGCAGGAGGTGTGGCTTCTTGCACTGGGGCGGGGTTTGACTCTGGGGCGGGGTTAGTGGTAGTTGCAGGGCGGAGCAGTACGTTGCTAAAGGTGGGGGCGAGTCGAAAGCAGCGTTTGGCTTGGAAGAGCTGAGAGGACATGGCTTGCAGGTTGCTGCTGATGCTGGCATCATTAGACACTAAGGGGCCGTTGGTTACTGGAGGGGTAGAGTTTTCCTCCCGAGACGGTTGCGGTTGCTCATCTTCCTCTTGCTGTTGCTGCTGCTGTTGTTGTGGCGCATGCTCAGCATCCTCCATGTCTTCGAGGTCCGAACGAGATTCCTGACTGTTCATGTCAGAGTCTGTCTCGACGTCAAAAGCTGTGCCACCCTCATCCTCCTCCGAACCGCTTTCCCAGCTGCCATCCTCTGGCAGTGGTCCCTTCCGTCCTTCCCTCCCTAAAGAGTTCATCTGGACCCTAGCAGCCCCCAGACCGTCGACTGGACCACCACCTTCATCATCCTCTTCTTCGTCACTCTCAAATCCCTCGCTCAGGTCGCTCTCATCCTCCTTATGAGCACAGCGTCTGCGGCGAAGCATGGAGAGTCGTGTGAACTTCCGCTTCTGCTTTTGCGTCTCCTCAGCTGATCTTTTCTTCTCCAGGCTTTTCTTTGTCCCCGTTGTCCTTCCATTCCCCTTAGGCTCGCCTTCCTCATTCTCCTTCTCCTCATCCTCTTCCTCATCTTCCTCTAGGGAGCCGTTCTGCAGGGTTCTCACCTCTGAGAGAGCAGTATTACTGTGATCTCTGGCATCAGCATCTTCTACACAAAATGCAACACAACGGGAAAGTAAGTATAAGTGGCAAAAAAATCAGAAACTGAAGCTTTTCTGAATCCTAGTGAGCTGAGTATTATAAGGCATCCTAGGTGCTTCATAACAACAACATTATGGTGCTTTCTAAGATACCTAATTTCGGTGAAAATGAAAGGCAGCGCTAAACATTTTTCACAGATTCAACAACTTCTGACAAAATGACGCAGAAGCAAAACAGAAGTATCCATACCAGTGTTATCAGTGTGCAGGGGTGGGACATCACTCTCTCCCTCCTCCAGTTCAGCTTGCAGTCGAATGTTGACATGATTGACCAAATGTGAGAACAAAGCCAACGTGAAAGCGATGGAGGCACTGTACTGCTTTGAAGCTATAATTGAATTACAGTTGCAAAAGGAGTTAGTACTTCATTTGCATAAAAAAAAAAGAAAAAAAAGAAAAAAGTTCTTTCAGTTCCCTAAACGGGTATTAAATTGACTGATAGGGCTATTTGATACATTTTTTAATATCCTGACAATTTTAAAATACCCTGATATTTCCAGGTTTTGCACAGTATAGCATATTTCCACCTAAAACGGTTATTTAAATGTTTTACTTTATATGTAGTTGTCATTAAATAATTAGATTTTATACACACTATGAACATATATATATATATAGAGAGAGAGAGAGAGAGAGAGAGAGAGAGAGAGAGAGAGAGAGAGAAAGTGAGAAAGAGAGAGAGTTGCTATTAAAAAAAGTTTTCATTAATTGAAATTAAACTGAAATAAAATAACACGCAAAAAAAAGATTATATAAAACACCTTGTGAATTAACAAACAAAAATACAAATTAAAATGACTAAAACGAAATAAAAAGACAAAGCACATAACAAAACTAAATATTTAACTAAAATTTAAACAGAAAATCTAAAGTCCAGTTAAAAGTCTGAATAAATACTATAAAAGTACATAAATAACAACACTAAAGCTATGTCATAGTTGAAAAACAGTGGTTGTCTACTAGTCCTAAGCATGTTCCTGACCGCATCATGTTCCAAACCAAAGATATTAAGTATATCTAATATAAAGAGGTATTTATGTATTTATCACTTGTCCTTTACAGTGTTATATCTGGTCAGGATGCACTAAACATCTAAATTCTTCCAAGAAACTAAGCTTGCTGCTTGATGTATCAAAATCAAGCAACACAACTGCCTTTCCAAATAGAAATTATTTGCTTGAAGCCAGCGCTATTTTAGACTGGTGAAACAGTACCTGTCTGCATACTAAACGCAATGAAACATAATTAATGACATAATGACATTGCATAAAAAGAGCAGATGATGTTGTGATCAGTTCTTAGGGTCCATACTTACCCCCTCTCTTCAAACTGTGCACCACCATAAGGCAAGTCACCACCATCTTGAATATGAGGCTGTCAGGAAGCACAGAGCAGACCGAGTCGTGCTCTTCCTCCTCCTCGCTGGCTGACTGGCTGCCGTGAGCAGGAAGTGGGAGGTAGAACAGCACCAGGTTAAAGTCTTCCAGCACAGACTGGCACAGCGACGTCAGCTCTGTCTCCATCAGACTGAAGAGGTGACAAGATATTAGTCAAGATTTGATTCTCAAATGATATCTGCCAGGCAAGGAATGATGCTTCCAGAAGGTGATGCTCTCACCTGTTCTTGGGCTGCAGCAGGCTCTGCAAATACATGAAGCTCACCAGCAGTCTTTTGATGTCTTTTGACCTGAAGCAAGAATTACTCAATTAATGAGAGTGCGACATGCCCATGCTAGTCTACACCATGATGCTAGAATGCTTTATGGTATGGATTACAGGTGCTGAGTGCTTTATATTGCACTGTTACTGTTGTTTACTGATCCTATCATTTAGCAGTCTCTGTGATATTCTGGTTTCTAGATACGGATCAAGTGATGTATTACATTTGTAAACACTGCATTATTAAACCACCTATCTTAATGCTTCGCTTAAAAAGTTAGATTTCCAAAGTGTTACAAATTACAGTGGTTACTAAACGGACAGGACAGGATTATGAGTTAAGGTGAGTCTTAATATTAAGACAACAGATTTTACTGTTCACCAGGAAAAAATGTCTGATTTATTAGATGAGCAACAAAGCTGCAGAATTTGAGGTATTGCATCTATGTTTGCATCACAAACTTACAAGTAATGTGTTGATGTTTAATACACATGGATAATGGTTTAAAATAAAAACAATAATTAGTAGTGATCATACATTTTATAGTAATAAAAATGCAATATTTCTTTGATTTAATATACAAATAAAGTTATTAATAGTTAACTTAATATAATAAAATGATTAATGTCCTTCATCTTAATGTGCTTGATCCATGAGTGTGTGATATTTAGTCCCCCACCCCAAAAACAGCTTTGCCATGACATATCCTCTGAAACAACCAGTTTCACTCAGAAAACAACATCAGATTATTCTTAAAATTTATTTAAAATATTTTTTACTTAATTAAAAAAAAAAGTTTTAAGAACTGAATATTTATTTATCTTTATTTTCTCCCTCAGCAACTATTTTTTTATTAATACTTAGTTCCTAAACCTTACACAATCACAAAAAATAATTGTAGTTGACTTGTCTACTATGTCGACACTCCCAGTGTTTTACAGCAGAATGAAGTCTGAAAGCAAACAGCTTTTTCAGAAATACCAGTAATAACATTATAGCCTATAAGAGGGGCTTTTGAATATTGTGTTGAACAATGAAAAGCAAGTCAAAAGGGTTGAGAACCTGATTTAAGTAACAGAAACACACTGAACATATTTTCAACAACACTCCTCCATCCTTTTTTTTATATGTATATAAAAGAGAGGGAACACACCTCTGGCGTGACGGTGAAAGTTTTTTCATCTCTTGTTTCTTCACCTGGTGATACATCTTGGCTGCTTTGTCAAATAGACGCTTTAAATTCCCATAAGCGCCATCGAAGGGAGTCTCCGACTGAATACTATTCAACAGGAAAAACCAGTCGGTTATGATCAAGCAGCGTTATCAGATTCTTTGAACACTAGTCATACAAAACTGTAATGCTACTTTTCAAAAGGGAAAAAAAGGTTTTTCAATAACAGTCTGGCAATGCTGCTGTATCCATTTAAACATGATGCTGTTCTCAGATGCCTTACCAGCGCAAGTAGTAGTAAGTAGCCTCCCCATTATAAAATTTACTTCCAGCAAGCGTACCCAGCTGATTAAACGGCATGCCTGTAAGACACAACAAAACATTTCCTCAATGCAATAAAAATAAAAACTAGGAATCCATTAAATGTTCATTAAAATTCACAGTTTAACAGACAAAATCATAAAATGCTTGCTCTCTGGAGCCAGGAAAAGGTGTTGTAGGGAGAATGTGAGAATCAAGGACTCGCTCACCGACATGAGGTGCGACAGACAAGGCCTGGTGATAAAAGCGCTCCGCCAGCTGCTCTGCCTCCACTCCCGCCAGTTCATTTTGGTACCGCGCTTCATAAACATTAAACAGTTTGATTTCAGATTATGTGAACATAATATCACACTGCCAGACAGAGATCTGAGAGGATGGTTTCATAAAATATCAAGTGAGAACACACTTACCGAGATCTCCCAAGTACACAAGGCATCTGTGACACGCCATCTGGGCCCATTCCATCTCTTTAGGGGTGGCTGAGACTGGTTTCTTACGACCTGCAGTCATTAATCATAGAAAGATTATCTAATGTGCGATCCATTCATCAAACGCTAAAACTGGAGTCAGACAGTATATATAGTTTTCCATGACTGCAGGAACTCTGCCTTTAATATGCATATAGAAGCAAGTCTCACCGATAAGTGGATCTGTGACGTGTGTCCAGTCGATGCAGTCCTGTAACTCCAGCTGATAGTGTGACTGGATGTAGAGCAGCAGGTGTTGAAAGAAGCCAACCCCAGCAATCAGATGGGTCCTGTAGGCGCACTCCAGAGCACTGCGGCTGTGAATATGCTGCGAAGAGAGGGAGGATTTCAGTCTGATAACAAATACAACAGCAAATAGGACTACTTTAAATCATGGAATGAGTTACGTGACAGTACCTTCTTGTTGGTCTTGATGACCTGAATAACCTCATAGTAGACCTTCCTCCACAGCAGCTCTTCTGCCTTGCGTCCATAGTCCACAGGGTGCAGGAACATCAGCTTTACACAAAGTTCCCGCAATCTGGTTAAAAAATATATATATAACAAAAAGAAAATAAGAAGCTGAGATATTTATGTATATGGGAAGGTCAATGAGTAGCTGTGTTTTAAACAGATGTGACAAGTGATAAAAGGTCTCTCATCCATGTAAATACAACACTATAAGACCAATTACACTGCCCTCCAATAGTTTGAAAACACCTCTGGCAAAGTGTGGTTTTGGATGATAGCAGCATAAATCCTTATCATGTTTTGGTGGAAATACATTAAAGTAACTTGACTTTATCATTGAAGAAGATAATTTTTATTTATTACATAATAATGGCAATATATACATGTCAAAGTCAGACATGCCCCTTTGCCAGCTGTGATGACTGGTTACTGGTTTAAACCTGGCCCAGATTTGTAAGATTTTTGGGTCGACACACCTTAATTGCTTCGACAGCTCAAGTCAATGTTTGAATAAACTGACAGTTTTGATGCCCAGATTATGCAGAGCTGTAATAGTTGCTGATGGTGGATATTTTTGATAAACAGAAAATGGAAAAGTATTTTTTATGTCTACATTGTTTATGTAATAAAATAAGTTTTCGTGGTTTGTGTTGTCTCTTAACTGTGCAAATTTATCACAAACTAAAAAGGATTCATGCCAATATTGTCTAAACCCCACTTTTCTAGAGCGTTTCCAAACTTTTGGAGGGCAGTGTATATTGTATAGTGCCTGGTCAGGTTGCCGGGAGAGAACTTACTTGTTCCTCAAACTGATATTCTCAGGTTTGAAGACTTCCCTATATGACGACTTGCCGCTGATTATAATATCCAACTTATGCACCGTTTCCACCACAGCCCTACATAAAAACAAAATGGAAATGGTGAAAACATTGTGATATACACCTCATACTCACAACACCACAAATCCCATTGAACTATTTCACTTTTATTAAATTGGAAATCACAATTATAGACTTCAGGGTTGATTGTATATATTTAAACTTAGTCCATTTTATCTTCTGAATGTAAAAAGTATTACATGATTATAGATGATTAGAAGATTAAAGACGAATTTCAACCAACCTAACCTTATAAATGGATCAGGTACGTATCAAAATTACATTACAATCTAGAATTGTTTTGTACTTTATTTATATATGCTCAGTTTGTCTCTGAATAAAATGTTTTTAAGACCCATATTCTCCCATATCACACTATATGAGCCACTAAAGCTTAATGTTTCATATATGATATTTAATCATTTATTTTACATGTAATCTAAAGCTTTAGTAAACTGTTTATTTGTCTGACTATTATACATATGCCAGGCATGTTAGCAATCGCTGCGCGTGCAGATGCTTTAAATACCTTCAATTATCGCGCAATTCTGGCCTTTCATTCTTATATACACACATCTATCCTTGTAAAGAAACTAAAACGAGAGCCTCTAGACATAAACCATAAAGTAAATTTAGATTTAATGGCTATAATCTGAAGCCAGACATGCCAAATAATATAAGACTCCCAGATGAGACAATATGAACACGCAGAGGCTAAAAATGGTCAATTGTCCCATTTAGCATTTTAGCTTAATGAATATGTTTTCCACCACTTCTGAACCACAAAAACATAAAATGTACAAAGCATTACAGAGATTTCCTGACAGTACCGGCCTGCTGACAGCATTCTTACCTGTACAGCCGTTTAATATGCAGCACCTTGGCCTCTGGCTCGCTGTCTTGACCCGGTCCGCTCATTCTAGAAGTGATAATACGGCTGCTGTAGTCTGTTTTCGTGTATCTTGTTCTGGTTCTGCTTCGTTCAGCTCCAGTTTAGCGCGCGGCTAACGTTAGCAGGTTAGCTAACTCACCTTTTTCCTTCAAATTACAACTTGAACACAAACGCTGTCGTTCCTGACCTCCCCCGCCACCGGCCGCGATACCCATCCGTTCGGAATCCGGTGTGTGTGCTGGTGTCGGTTCGGGTCAGCTGTCACATTTTGAAGGGGTTGTGTCTGTGTTGTTGTCGCTCATCATTCCAAGTGTCGCTCCGCGAGCGGCCATTTTCCCCCCTCCCACCGCACACAGTTCAGCGACCGCTGCAAGTATCGCGACATTTGACAGATTCCTACACCGCCCCTACAAATCTCGCGAGAGCTTCCTGAGGTCAAGTTCTTGGTCAAATATAAGCGCTCGGCTGCAGGCGAGTCGCTGGTGTGATGGTCCTTTACAAAATTTAGAATTGCAATATGATTTTAAGTATATATAGATTTTCTTTTTAAATTTTAAAAAGTTTTTGAATTTTTGTAATTTTAATGTGGTTAAAATAAACTTACCAGTTTCATGTAGCTACTAGAATATATTGGTAGGCCTATATTGCCAGGCATCTTTTCTCACCACTGTATAATGTAAAGCAGTTGATCAGCTAGTATATAAATAACTATATATTTGGTAGTTTTCTGAGTAATGGATTTTTCTGAAGGCACATTGGGTTTTATAAATGGAAAGTTAAGTCAGATATGCAATTTCCATCCAGAAAATTATCATAAATCCCAAATATAACTATGAATATGTGTGAATTGCATGTAAATGAATAAATAAATATAGGGCCAATAATATCACAATGAATGACCTCAAGAATGACTGACTATAGTTATATAGTTATAGTTTCTTAATTTACATTTATGCTGATTTTATATATATATATATATAGGTATATGTATATGTGTATACAGTGCCCTCCACAGTGGCACCCTTGGTAAATCTGAGCAAAGGTGGCTGTGAAAATAAATCTGCATTGTATATCCTTTTGATCTTTCGTTCAAAAAATGTACAAAATTATAATCTATCATTGAATTAAAACAATTGAAAAAGGGGAGAAAAAATTTAATTGTGAAATAAATGTTTTTCTCAAATACTTGTTGACCATAATTATTGGCACCCCTAGATTTTTTTATGAGTAAAATATCTCTGAAGTATATTCCCATTCATATTCCCAATTTTGAGCACTCCAGGGTGATTATGGACATGAAAATATCCAGCCCTGGCTTCCTGTTTCACAGAAATATATATA
>JAUMHE010000068.1:18584771-18610707 GCA_032359235.1 Enteromius mattozi | reverse complement strand
TATATATATTTCATTCAAAATCTTGTCATCAACCTCTAGACAAGATCAACAGACAGACCATCTGGCATCACCTGGAAGCTGCATTTTGACAAGACACAGCAATGCTAAAAGCACAAGCTTCCATCTTGTTCCCTTCTTTTCATCTTCTACTTTGGCTGAAGGTAGTAATGAAGATTTTAAGACTGAAGACATTTGAGTTGAAAAGACCTAAGGGTCAATTATGTCAACTGTAACAACTTTATTTTTCCAGACAGACAGATAAAACACAAGATAGATAAATAGATAGATAGATAAAATAAATGATAGATAGATAGATAGATAGATAGATAGATAGAAACTCATTCTCACAATCATAAATGAATTCAATAAGAATTTATTTCTTTATTCATCTGTTTAATTGATTTCATTTCTATAATTAGCCCACCCGAAAAATATAAATTCCAATTTATTCAAAAAGAAATGAAAGTCTTTAACAGTATTGAATAAACTAAAGAATGATATGAAATGATAACAGCAGTCATTATATTATTACAATAATAATCATAATTCAATAACCAGAATATCAACATTCATAACAAATCCAAAAACATCAGCAATACACTCTGACATACCACTCTTTCTATTAATATAATATATACAAAAAGAAATCAAATTCCCAAGTGTCTGCCCTTTTCAAAAATGGAAATTTAGGGGCGGGGCTTATGGCTTGTCAAGAAAGATGACTGTGATTGGCTTATGGCTGACAGAGACCAACTGAAGTTTATTAGAAAGAGGCACATCATGGGAACTCCATTCATTTACAGGGGACAAAGAAGCGATTACTTGCGTGGAAGAGTTGCTAGGCAAGTAATGAGGGAATAAAGCATCAGGCGATACAAAAAGATCTGCAGAATAAAATAGGGACGTCTTCTCACGAGATCGACCTTTTACAGCGATCCAAAAAACCTCACGGCACCGCATTAGAATCGAAAGGAAGTGGAAATGAAAAAGCTGCAAAGATTAGCAGGTGACTCACGTCTGGAAAAGCTGATATATGCAAACATACGGTAGGTATTAAGCCTATATATTTATGTACAAGCATTGCTTTGTCACCCAGAATCTGTTATAAAACACCTCAATCAGGGAGAAAATGAGTGCAAGCTTCAGACTGGCAAAATGCGTGGTGGACTCACGGCGATGCATTGTAGGTTTCAGACTGCGTACAATCAGCCTGAGCAAAAAGTGCTTCGAATAACTCCGCCGACGAGTCGCCTATGCGAGGTTTTATTCCCACAAAGTTCTCTTATGCTTTTTCTTTTTCCACATATCGAGAAAAAGAGAAATTGGTGTAAAAGAACACATTCTGTACACTGCATATACAAACATATCTTATGTACAAAATACATGTATATATATATATTTATATTATATAACCATCCATACATCCAGTATATACATAAAGACTGTACACACACTCTATATACACACAGTCACCCACAACATTATTTGGACCTGCATGATCTCTCAACATTTATATTTTTGTCTAGTGGTGTAAAAAGGAAGCAGAGAAATGTCCATGTTGCCCGGCAATGGGATCCAAACAAGGAAATAAATGTAAATACAGCAACTTGGCTTCGCAAAACTACCCACCATCCTACAAACACGCGACCGCCAAATTTCTAAATAAGAGGATTCCACATCCAAACAATGTCATCCATAAAATCAAGAACTCCAGAGCAAAACCAAAGAGAATTAAAAAAAGTAAAAGAATCCATCTTTCACATACAAAGGAGTTGGTTGAGGATCCGGGACGTAGCAAAGTGCGGGAAGGGGGAGCAGGTAAAATAACAGGTTGTCGATTTTGCTTTGCAAAGAGATTGTCACATAAATTCACAGATCAAAAAAAAAAAAAGAATTATTTTCAGACTTTTCAAGTTCTTGTCTCACATTACCAGCATGTAAATACGTGATCTCATCTGGGTGAGGTTCAGTCAAAAAGTAGAAAACCACCAGGAAACAAAAGTTCGGATATTTCCAGCCTCTTATCAAATTCGCTGAAGGACAAATCAGCGTCTCTTGAGGGAAAAAAAAAAGGCTGTGCATATTCAGTTTCCCCAAAATAAAAGACATGATTGAGACACAGGCAGGCATGACAGGCAGAGCTAATGTGGCATATGAAGATCATAATGAGAAGTAGAGGATTGTTCAATATCCTACATGTAGTTAGTAAAGAACCTAAAAAACAGCACCTTTGAGATTGATCTGATCCTCAGAACCTCTCCAGCTCTCTCAACGAACCACTGCACTGCATGCGACGTCATCTCTCGTGCCGCCAAGAGGCACGCAGAAGCCGTTTGGCAGACGTTAAGCATCCTAACCGGTCATCATATCGAATTATATCAGAGAGAGGGTACGTCAGAGGAAGGGAACCTATATTTTTTCTTTGGATCGGCTCTGGCACTGGGTCAAAGCCTCAGTTTCTCCTCTGTCAACCAACCGAATCGCGTGACAGCGCCCTGGAATTAAAACCTGGCCAACCTGAAGAATGTCCAAGGTGAGGCCTCCAATTAGGTTCCAGATTGTCCTCCATGAAGCTTTGTGATTGGCTGGAGATGCAGGGAAAAGAGGAGGTGCTTGATGAGCCGCTGACCAATCACTGCTACTAATCTCAGAGAAGAAATGGACTAACTGCCAAAACAGGCAGTTCAACTTAAAATGATTTTTTTTTCTATCCAGTTTGCGTTAAACTGTGAGGCAATTGAATGTTTACCTGAGTCATTCGATTCTACGTCTGAGGTATATTCATGTCATGGCACATTTATCAGCTGATAACCCTGTTATCCCACTTTTTCTCAACCGCTTTTGGGACATAAACAAAATTGCCTGTTTATTATTACTAAATGGAGTAGAAGTCACTTAAAGATAGCCCTCGAAGCTCTTAAAAGCTAAAATGGCAATCAGTCCATTCTCCTCTCTAGTGCCTTCCCAATCTATAAATATTACAGTACAGCTCAGAGTTTTTATTGTGCAGTTACGACTTAAATCTCCTCGCTCTCATCTAGGCCAGCTGTATTGGTTTAGCTGTGTTACATACAGAACTGGAGTAGTTTACAATGCGACAACAAGGCAGTCAACAAATGAATTGGGTTACAAATGAATGACTGGTATCGGCGAAGCCACGTGAATGTCTTGAGTCTGTAAAAACATGACAGTGAACCGATTAATCGTAAAACAAACAATAAAACAAAAACTGTAGTGAACGATGAGGAATACAATCAGTATCAGATGGCAGTGATACTCAAATGAGGAATTATAGCTAGCAATATTTCTGTACAGTACATAAGATCTGATTATTTTACAAACCAAGTCTGTTATCTAACAAGATCTTCCCTAAAATGACAATTCAACGCCACAGAAAACTCCTTTAGAGATGCTTGAGCAACTTTAAAGTCAACATGAAAACAAATGGACCCTGTTTACTTTTAATTTATTATTCACAGAGCTTAAACTGTAGGCCATGCATTCGTTTCCCAGAGAATGTGTGAACTGATAAAATGTAAAATGTACTTTGCATAAAAGCATCTGCCAAATCCATAAATGCAAATGTAATTAATATTTGATGTGAATCATTGTCTACTTTTTACATTCTTTGTCGTCTTATTGATGATTATTTGGTGCATGCTATTTTGTATATATATATATATATATATATATATATATATATATATATAAAATAGGTTTGTTTTCATAATCTTTTAACGAAATACTTTCTTTTCAGAAAACACCACAAATCTCTTGTTGTTGTTTTTAGCCACCAGACTTTATTCTAGCATATGACACCCATTTTAAGTAAATTCTTCCTATTATTCTACAAAATATCACATTATGTAGGGAAAATACATTGCTTTCAAGTTGACTTTCATGTTGACTTTAAGACCAAAAAACACAAAAAATTTCTGCTTCTTTGAAATATCAGCTCACTTCACATGATGTCCATTTTAAGGAAAACGTTTCTGTATTAAAAAAATACCTTACGACCACAACTGCATTCTGGCCTATCATCTTGTTTTAGTTAAAAGACACAAGGTTTTTGACCTGACAGAGATCACCTCCCGCTCACCTCACGTTGCAGACACACACTGAAAGAAATCGGCCTGTAAGGAGATAAATGGGAGGACGAAGACACATATGAACAGTTAGGACGATGGACAGAATGGGAGGCGGTGATGTGACACAGAGCAATGCTTTGAGAATCCATAGCACCAGTTAAATACACATAGGTTCTGAGATTGAGAAGAGAAAACATTGCACAAGTTCAGTCTAGTGAGGCAATTCAGAGACCACAAGCACTTTCCAGACATTGTCCACAAAAAAACCCCGAGCCACGGTCGGATTCCAAAGCTTGACATTTTCAGCACTACATTGGGGCAAAAGAACACATCAATCTCTCCTAAGCGAGCAATCTCGAGAAGAGAGCGGCATTTGGACAACCATTTTTGTAATTCTGCTGTCGTTATTCTTGCGTTCGTTTGAAAACCCTGTCAGGAGATACAGAAAGGCACTAGGGAAGCCAGACGACATGACAGAATCCCCAAGACAAAGCTGGCGTGTGTTCGTGAGTCAAATTTCGACCTCTATACACTTCGAAATGTACGCGTGGTTTGTTTGCCCACCGTTCCCAGGGTCATTCCCAGCTTCTTGGAATTTTTTACCCAATACAAGAGAGCTCAGTCAAAAAAACTTGGAACCTGAACAGAGCACTTTCCAGTGGTTTGGATGACTTGTGGTGGCAGAGGTACTGTATGTGCAAGGGGCTTTTAACTTTAATCCAAAGAAAACGTGATTTTGGACTAACGTATCGGATCCAATGGAGAGCCCTTTTGTTTCGGATGGTGCAAGTAATGGTGTGTTCCGCCTTCCACTTGTCCTCATTCTAATGCGTAAAATAAAACAACCACTGAAGCTTCATCCTTGAACGCAGATGACAAAGGACGTGAGTTTTTCTTTGAAATTCCTAAAAATTTTCTCGGATTTGGTCAGCGTTGTTATTGACCTGCTCCCCCTCTGAACTTGCCCTCGTTGCCATTGCTGATTTTTGGTTGCCGGAGAGTTCTCCGTTCGGCCGGAGTTGTGCGTGAGGACGGGAATGAGGAGGGGAGGCTAACGGGAAGGACAAGATTCCGTTCATGGGGGATCGGGTGAAGGATTTGTCCGATTGGGAGACTCCGACAACACCAGGAGCGCTGGTCAATTTTCCTCCAAAACTCACACCGGGGTCTGCTGAACCCAAGGCGGAAAACTGCTTTTCCTAGCGAGACAGAGAAAGAGAGAGGAAAGGGGAGGAGAAGAGAGAGAGCAGGCGGAGGGATGGAATGATGGAGGGATGAAGATTCCGCAAAAAAAATCAGCGAATGGAATGCGAAAAAGAGAAGTTCCCATGGCAAGAAAATCGATAGGAAAGTACAGAACAGGAAGATCAAAGCAAATGGAGGTCACAGGGTCAGAGTGAGAGGGAGGAGGAGAGATTTGAGGTGACGAGGGATTGGAAGAGCAGTAAAGGAGGAATAAAACAGAAGCATGAGTCGCATAGCAGAGGAATGAGAAATATCCATAGAATCGCTCAGGGAAAGAGGGATAGACACAAAGAAAAGGAAGAGAGAGGGATGAGGAGGGAGTTACAAATCTGCTGTTGACACACGTGTGTTTTTGTGAGGCTGCACTGCAGAAGGCCAGAGTGGAGACACAGAACGATACAAGCCCTGGTTATTGGATTATCTTTGCTAAATATCCTATTCATTGAGGTTAATTTGCATTGAAGGGGTCATATCATACATACATTATATATTTATTTTCTTTTTACCTTCATATATTTCATTTAGAATTTATTGAAGGTAGTTGTATTCAGTTATCAAATTGAAAAATTGGCAACATATTAGCGTATTTGAATTTCAGTAACCATATTTGTAACATTTGGTGCAAAAACAAATTCTAATTCACAAATGAATTTTTCCAGTTCTTAACTTTTTCTGTTAAAAAGAACAAAAATGATTACTTTTATTCAGCAAGGATGCATAAAATCGATCCAAGGTGTCAGTAAAGACTTTTATTTTGTTATTCAGAAAGAATCCTGAAATCCTGAATGCATCACAGTTTCTACAAACATTGTTAAACATATTTTTAAACACTGATAATGGTAAGAAATGTTTCTTGAGCACCAGATCATCACATTATAATGATTACTGAAGGATCGTGAGACTAAAGACTAAAGTATTGATGCTGAAAATTCAGCTTTGCGTCACAGGAATAAATTATATTTAAAATATATTAAATCAATTATATTTTAAATTGCAATCATATTTTACAATATTACTGTCATTACTGTTTTTTGATCAAGTAAATGCAGCCACTGGTGAGCATAAGAGACTTCTTTAAAAAAAAAAAAAACATCTTACTGGCCCTTGTAAACTTGTAAACGGTAATATGGAGGTATATTTTTAACATATTAATGCAACTTGAAAATGCATTCCAACACAATTGCATTAACATGTTCACATTCCCACCATTATATCAGGGCATAACTCATAGTTATTTTTTCTCAAAAAATCTGGTAGCTCATGATATGACCCCTTTAAAAGGACAGCTGCCACAACAGTGTCTGAGTGCAATAAAAGAGACTTCTAATAAGCATGCAAGCATGCAACTGATGCAACAGTGTGATCAACTGTAAAGAACACAGGAAGTGAGAATGAATATTTGTGTGAAATGTAGGTGCTTTTAGTTTAGCTTTTAGCCGAGTGAGTACTTATTTAAAACAGCTTGAAAATAAACTTGATTCTGTCATCAGTACAAATGAAAGACAACAGAGTTGTGCAATGAATCAAGTTGCAACCTATCTACTATCTTACGAATATTTTATATCAAATTTGTATTATATTGTATGATTATATATACAATTTTGATATTTTATATTTTATATCAAAATTCACTTGTTTTAGCAAAACAGTGTCAAATCCACTATTTAGAATTTCAAGGAGTTTTCACACTTATTTTGACTTATTAACCTTACAATTCAGTTTGTAAATGTGGTATAGCTCCATTACCGTGTTTACCACCAGAGTACTAATGGCAATTAACTAGATAAGCATTTACAAGTAGAAATCAGGTATGTTCACATAAGTGTTTTAAATAAATAAGATGTACCATGTGTGGTTGTTATTTAAACAATATCACACAAGCAAGAATGCTATTTTTTGATATACAAAATTTACTGTTTTGCATCAAGAGACAATATTAACAGATATTTGTGTCTGTTTGCTACACAAACAAAATCGCATAAGGCACTGCAACAGATCGTGTTCCTTGATTCAATAAATCACTCGTATATCCAGTACTAGTGTTTTTTGAAAGAACTGCTTGAGTGATCGATTCAATGACTTACTCAAATGTTCTGTACTTGTTTTGAATCAGTGTTTTTAACAACTTGGGTTGAAAATGATTCACTTGTTAAATGAGTCACTTGTTGTCAAATACTATGTTGAAGAAAGAGTCACACTGAAAGCATAGAAAATTATATTATATTATCATATTACTATACTCTTAATGAATATATCTCTATACATCTGAATATTTTATAATCAAGTTATTGATTTATATACTTAAATATGTATATTTTTGGCTAATACATTATTAGTGTGAAAACACCCTCAAGCCTATCTTTGCTCTACACACACACACACACATTTGTTTTGCTATATTTGTGAGGACTTTGATAAACTTTTATTGTTATTATACTGACCTAACAATATGTTTTATCGCCCTACACCAATGTCACCCCTAAACCTACTCATCACAGAAACCGTTTTGCATTTTTACATTTTAAGATAAACTTCATTTTGCATTTTTGATCATTTATTTCCCTTGTGAGGACCGACCAAATGTCCTCACAAAGTCAAAAATATCAGGTTTTACTATCCTCTTGGGAACATGTGGTCCTCACAACTATTGCAAAACAAGCCCAGACACACACACACACACACACACACAGGGATACTTTGGCTTTCAGACTTTTTCTCGTGTGTGGCTTAGCTCTTATTCACAAATAGTGGAGACACTGTTTTTATTTAGCTTTTATCCGCTAATCTTACCTACAGAGGCGCAGTGCAGTGCCAAAAGCTGCCTCAGCTCATTTTATATCTAAATCATGTTCAGTGTGTTTTTCATCATGATCAGTCCTTTTCAGTGAAGTCTGCATTGGGGCGGAAACATTGAAGTTAAATCACCCTAAAGTTAAACCTTAGACTAATGCATGAAAAAAACAAAACAACATCACAACAACATTTGCACTTAACATTTGTTGCTAATATGTTCACCATTCTAAATATACTCACCTGTTGTTTTACAAGAATTAAAAGTGAAAGGCTCAACTTTAATGGGTTCTATGTTTTTAACACCAAGGAATTTGCTTTGGTTCCAGACTGTTACATTAGCGAAGTGGCTAGCTTTGCTAATATAAGCCAGTCTGACTCAGTTATGGTGCAATTTGTTTCTCTTCTCAATCAGAACCTAGTATTTGAGAATGAATATGGATTTAGAGTTGGGGAACGGAGGTTTGGATCTAGCTGCAACACTAAACAGAAAGACAAGTGATGACGACAACAGGAGCAAAGGGTGCATCTCTGTCAGAACTGCAACTCATACGACGGTCACTTTCGTCTGGAACCATTGCTTTTCTTTGGGTGGTCAAATCGAAGTCCCGGTTGAATTGGTCTGTCAGGTAATTTAGGTTCAAAAGTGTTTCTGTGTTTCTACAGCTCTTAAGGACCTAGAAACCTATAAAACATCATCTGCAGCGAACATAATCACAAACACATTGAGCAGCACCACATACATTCACCTTTCATTTTCAATCGGCCTTTCACGTCATATGAAGGTTGCATGTCTTCATTTACCCAAAAGAAACAGTGCATAAAATGAGTTATTAACGCAACCATGAACATTACATTTCTATGCAGCAAACTAGCGATACAGCTACACGCCACTCAATGCACAAATATCTACACAAGTACTTCCAAATCACTAGAAGCGCTCTAAACACCGCAACAAAAGCATGAACACATACTACATACACTCACACTCATCCAGGATCTCATGCACACTGATAACCCACCCCTGACTCCCGTCAGGGCGGAGCGGAGAAAGATACGGAGATTTCCCAGAATTCATCATCATCGGTTTCAGAGTACAATGGTGATGATGTCGAGAGAATGGACATGGGGATGATAAGTCCTGCGCCTCGCACTGAGCCATATGCCCTGCGTACCTCTATATAGTGTCAGATTATGCTGAAATAATGAGATTTTGCATGGATGTGAGGTGAAGCCTCCTGCAAAACATTTAAACAAACAAACTCCCCGAAAACAGCATCTCTTTCAAACAGGACATCGGCAGCAAAATGACTTTCAGGATACTCAGCATTTGTTTATGCACTTATCAAAATGCTGTCATTATTACATTTATCAGCATTGCTTAAATTTAAATGGACGTTTTGCTTGAGCAAGTGAATGAAAATCTAGGTAATGCATTATTTTCCAAAAAAGTAATCATAACATAATGTGTTACTTTTTTTTAGGAATAATGCAGCTGCTACACTGTGCTGTTTTGTCCTCCAGATATTTTTAAGTCAAATACCAAACAGAGTATTTTAAAGACTGTGAGAAGTTTGAAATTATCTTAAGTTTATGTGGAATGTCATAATTACTTAAGATAATTTAGGATGAACAACAAACACTGTGGACTGCGACAGAGCTGTGGGAGGATATTTGCCAGAATGTCTCACTGTACATCAACAGAACTGTTTGTTATTTTCATTTCGCATCATAAATTTATGAAGTCGGCTTGACAAACAATTTGACATAATTATGTCTGTTTATCTCTCTCCCTCTCTCTCTATCTATCTATCTATCTATCTGTCTTCTGTCTGTCTGTCTATCTATCTATCTATCTATCTATCTATCTATCTTCTGTCTGTCTGTCTGTCTGCCTGCCTGTCTGTCTGTCTGTCTGTCTGTCTGTCTATCTATCTATCTATCTTCTGTCTGTCTGTCTGCCTGCCTGTCTGTCTGTCTGTCTATCTATCTATCTATCTGTCTATCTATCTATCTATCTATCTATCTATCTTCTGTCTGTCCTAAACTATAAGGCCTACATTAACAGTTTTTTTTTCCCCCTCAGATTTGAATAAGTCAATATTTAATCTAGTTTAATTGACTGGCTGGGAAGTACGGGTGCATATGACTTTGTGCAGACAAGGTACGGTGTGTGTGTGTGAGTGTGTTTGTGTGTGTGGACGAGTCCAGTGTACATACAGTGGATGTGGGAGGAGACAGAGGTGGAGTGGGCGGGTCACAGTCAGGTGAGTCGTTACCTGTGCATTCGCAGTGGGACGGGCGCAAGGCGGGGCTGCACTAGGATGGACTGCCGCCTCCCCTAAGAGAAATCACCGTATCTCATCAACACACGACAGGAGAAGAGGAGAGGAAAGAATCGTGTGTATGTGAGGGTGTGGGCCTGTGCATCAATCCCAGCAGGCAAAGGGAGTGTGTGTCTGTGAGACGGGATCGACATGCACATGGACATACACACGCACTCACACAAAAATACTTACAAATTCCCAGACGAACATTTAAATGTCCACCAAAATACACACACAAACCTCACCACATAAGTCAAGGGCAAACAAAATCTGTGCTAAAGCTCTCAGTGCCATGTTGGTCATCGTAATGATTTTGCAGCCAACATGCAGCTACAAGCTAAACAAAACACTTCTCTACAAGTACAACAGAGTACTTCTTCAGCTCTCGAAATCCCAATGATCTGCAAAGAGGGACATGCCACTGGCTCAATGCACCCGACATAATAAAAGTGGCGGGGAACAAAAACAAACACAACAGCTTGTGAACGTCTGCCAAGCACATGAGCAAACACAGAACTGACAGAGACGCATCGTTAAAAACTACAGGAACAGTTCAAAACCAGGGCGCTTTACAAACACAAACTTCTCTCTTGCTGAAATCAGAGTGGCTCTGGAAGAGAATGTGATCGGTTTTAATGTAGAATGAGTTTTTATATTTTACACTACCAGTCAGATGCACATATTTAATCAAAATTACAGCAAACACAAACTGTAAAATGTTAATACAATTTAAATGAACTGTTTTCTATTTGAATATATTTTAAAATGTAATTTATTTCTGTGATGCAAAGCTGATGTTTCTGCAGCCATTACATGATGCAGAAAAACATGCAGAAAATGCTTTTATTTTCAACATTTACAGAACCATTAATAATAATTATAATAAGTGAATAATAATAAGTGAAAATAACAATAATAAGTAATTCAGAAAAAATCAGGAATAAGTTATATTTAATATATTACAATTATATATTTTCAATAATGTAATTATATGAATATAATATTATTTTATAAAATAGTATTGTATAATATATAATAAATATATTATAAATTAATATGCATTATACATGATAAAACAGAAAACATTTTAATTATAATGTATTGATAATAGTAATGTTATTTCACAGTATTACAGCTCAAATAAATCAGCCTTGGTAAGCATAAGAGACATACTTTAAGATCTTACAAAAAAATAAAGAAATAATTACTTTTGACTGGCAGTGAAAAAAAAGGTTGTTTTATTTAAATTCTGTTTATTATGAAGTAACTACAAATATGTAAATACAAATATGTAATATGTAAACTTTCTTTACCTTAATTATATTAATTAACATTTGTTTTGAGCAGTCTAAAATGCATGTTAAAAATATGTTTCCTCTCTGAACCCCTGCAGTCTCACCTCTTCCAAAAATCTTCTGATGCCCACCTGAGCTTTTCTTTCACACGCTAATTGTATTGTGCTGGAGAATCTGTGCTGAACATCTGTCTGCGGTTCTGTCCACTCAGCAGCATTGCTGATCCCTCACTTATACGTGCAGCAGCTCACTCGTTTTATCTCATCTTATCTTGTCAGAAACAGGATTATTGATTTTTTCCTTTCAAAGTCAGATCGGAAGTCGATTTTGATCCTGCTGGAGCGTTAGCTCAAAGCGGTCAAGTGATGTGTGCACACACTGGAACTACTGAGAATTTGGTGTTTGTTGTAACATACAGTACAGCGATGCACCATGTATGACAAATCAAAGCACAAAAAAGAAGCAAGGGATGATGCATGGAAAGAAACATGAAGCATTTGACGTCCCTACAGAAGGAACTGGAGTTTAAAGCTTTAACTAAATATCTTTCCACTCGAGGTAAAGCAACACTGAGCAAACAATGCTTCAAAAATGCAAGAATTATCTAATTAGTATTTGTCCAATAGTATTTGTACTTTTTTTTATCCCATTGGTAATATTTCAATAATATCTACAAGAACGTTTTACTTAGACAGCAATAAGACTGAATGGAAAGCAAAAGGAGACTTTGGCCTGAGAAAAAAACCCTAATGATAAGAGAGTTTTAGAAGAAATCGCAACAGTATCTCAAACTGTGCTCAGATTTGCCAAGATATTATATCTCCAATCACATTCCAATAAAATTTCTCATCAAGAGGAATTTTAAAATGCATTTTACAGTAGGTGCAATGTTTTAATAATAAACACCTAAATAAAACATAATTAAGAACACTAATATAGGGGCAGCAAGTTTTTTTTTAAATAATATTTTTTCTCAGCAAGGATGCATTAAACTGATCAAAACTAATTAACTAACTAAGACATTTATAACGTTTCAAAATATTTATTTTTTGAATGAAAGCAGTTTTTTTAATTTTCTATTTATCGAAGAATGTCAAAAAAAAGTTTTCCACAAAAAAATATGCAGAAACAAACTTTTTCAACATATACATGGATATTAATCCAAAATATTTTGTGAGCATACTAGCATGATTTCTGGAGTAAAGATGCTGAACTTTAAGCTTTGCATCACGGAAATAAATGACATGTCAAAACATATTAAAATATAAAAGAGTTGTTTTAAATTGTAATAACATTTTAATATTTCCCAATATTACTGAACTATTTCTATATATTTTTTTTCTTCTATTTATTTATTTATTTATATTTATTTAACAAATAAATGCAGGCTCCGTGAGCATAAAAGACTTCTTTCCTACAGAGTCCAAACTTTTGACCACTAGCATATAATAATATATCTCTACTTTTTTGGACTAGAGAAGACTTGAAGTTACACTTTTGAATTCTTCTCAAGGAAAAGAAAAAGTTCCTCTTGACATGACCCCTTTTAGTCTTCTCTGAGCACCCTTCATTTGAGATACTTCAGTTTTAGCATCAGCATCAGAATTCAGTGCTACTCTTCCTCAAGCGGATCAAATCTGTGATCTGTGAGTTCTGACCTACAAATCATCATACATCAGCGATGGAAAATCAGTCCTGTAAAGCGTTTAGACGGGCAGAGCACACAAGCAAAGACATTCCAACATAAACACAGATGAACAGACACGCAAACAACAGACAGATCAGTCCAGGAGAGATCCAGAATGAGAAGACAGACCTGGTCTGCGAACATCCTGGGCTTGTGCTCCGGCACCACCCCTCCCCTTATCTCGTCTTCCACAGCCATGAGTCTTCACAAGAAACCCAAGGAGAGAGAAACAACGAGAAAGAGAAAGACATTATTAGTTCCGATTATTAAGATCAGACATTAGCCAGATAAAAAGCTTCCGATTGTGGTCTAAACTGTAGTAGTTTTGGCCCAATCTGGAAAGCCTGTCGTGAGAAGTTCCATCAAAAATATGTCACATAATGACATATTTCCATCATCCCATGGGAATAAGGGAGCTGATAAATGAAAATGGGCCAGGTTGTGCGGTTTCTAACGACAACTGCCGCTCTTACTGGCAGCTTATTTCAGCAATTACACGCCATTGAAGTGGCCGCCAGCGCGCATCAAAGTGACGTTTGGTTCATACACAAACAGGGATGTTTTCATATCCCCATCAACATTTCCTCTCTGGAAATGGCATCGGGTGCTGTTTCGAGGCAGAACAAACCACTTTAATAGGCCCAAAACTGGTGTGATCATCCACTAAACAACAGCTTTGTAAGAAATGATGTGTCTTGCTTGATATATGCTGACAAGACAGTATGAGTACATGACAGGTGACATTAAATGCATGCATTCTGGTGTTTGTTGTTTTGATGTATGCTGATATGAAATGGTACATTTATTGATTGCAGGATGACAACATTATTCTAGTCTTCAGCATAAGTAAAGAATGAATTGCACAGTTTAGGTTTAAAACAATGTGATTGGATATTTTATTCCATTGATAAATGTACATATATGCTTGTACAAAATTGAAATGCAAAAGTAATAAAAACACAACAACGAAATGTAAAGACAAAATAAGTGCTTCAGGACTTCTAAAAAAGACAAAATCATCCATTTTATTTCAAGTCCGCTCATGACTTTCACAACAACGTCATATTTTGTTTTTATTAACAAAGGTCAGACACATTTCACAAGCAGAGGTCAGAAGAGAAGGAATCGTTAATAAAACTTCATTGTGCTATTTAACATTGCTACAGTATGAAGGCTTGTTTATCGCACACAGTTCGGCTACAAGAATTAAATATATATCTTGTGTACAGAATATATATATTATCTATACTCTATATTTCTGAATAAATAGCTTTTAAAAGAATTTATAGGGAAGCAATGTCTTTGTTATTGGTTTCTAACTGTATACACTCATTTTTATACATCAATATCTGCAAGGCTAACAATGAAAGATTTAAAAAAGGCTTTTTTCAGTGCAAACATTCCATATTCTTTCAAGTCATTGTTTATATCAACAACACATTGCAAAAAAAGATTTTCTAAGAATTAATTTCAGTCCTAAATTAATTCAATATTTATATATATGTTTCTTCAACTATAATTCATATCTCTATGTTTATTTCACAAACAGCACCACACAAAAAAAGATATTTATAAGTGTCTTTATCACAACTCACTTACCTCAGGTTTATTATTTCATACTGCATCTTGATATCGCACGTGAAACATAACACCGAAACATACTGAACACAACTAGGGTTTGTTGTGTTGATATTTATCTGTTAAGGTGAAAACAAATCCAGGTCACGTTTCACCTCAAAATCAAAATATATTTATTTTGCATAAAGCAAAGGAAGCCCATTTTATGCTGTGACAATGTTTATACATTTACTTAATAGAAAATCATAAATGACATGATAATTTGCATAAAATATTAAAGTATATTTATATAAATATATAATATATTATTTAAAGTATAAAGTATAGTAAATATATTGAGTATTACATATATTTGCAATTTGTATATATACTACCAGTCAAAAGTTTGGAAACAGTAAGATGTTTTATATTTTTTAAAGATGTTCAGTTGTATGGCTGTATTTTTTTGATCAAAAATACAGGAATATTGTGAAATATTACTGCGATGTAAAATAAAAATTTTCTATTTTAATATACATTAAAATCTAATTTATTCCTGTAATGCAAAGCTGTATTTTCTGCATCATTACTCCAGTCTTCAGTGTCACATGATCCTTCAGAAATCACTCTAATATACTGATTTATTATCAGTGCTGCTTAATATGTTTTTGGAACCTGTAATTTTTTTTTTAGGATTCTTGAATGAGTAAAATTTTAAAAAGAAGAGAATTTATTTTAAATATTTATAATATTTATATTGTTAGAAAATATTTATATTTTTAATAAATGCTGTTCTTTATAACTTTTTATTCATCAAATAATCCTGAAAAAAAGTATTGCAGTTTCCAAACAAAAATATTTGCCATCACAACTTTGCCAACAATGATAATTCTAATCATAAATCATCATATTAGAATGATTTCTGAAGGATCATGTGACACTTTAGACTAGAGTAATGACTGAGAGAAATTCAGCTTTGCAATACAGAAATAAATTATATTTTAAAGTATATTAAAATAGAAACCCATTATTTTAAATGCTAAAAATATTTCACAATATTAATATAATTTCCTGTATTTTTGATCAAATAAATGCAGCCTTGATAAACATAAGAAACACTTTTTAAAAATACTGCAAATCTTACGGTTTCCAAACTTTTGACTGGTTGTGTATATATATTAATGAATTAATTTAATGAATTGTATATATATACATACATACATACATACATACATACAGTTTAAAATAAAAATAAAATAATTACATTAAACATTAAAACATTAAAAGATAAAATATATGTTTAAATTAATGATTAACAATTTAATAATTAATCTTTAATACTTTTTTTTATTTTATTTTATTTTGGAGTGCAACATGACCTTGACCAGGTTTTGTGAGATTAAGCCATGAATTTAAACATTAGGAATCATATATGAGGCTTGCGTTTGAATATAAGCAAACACAAGCCTGTTTCTGAAGCTTTATTGCATATTTGAAAACGCATGCTCTTGATGCTGAAACCTATATTCCCGCAAGGTCTGAACAACTGAAAGCCAAATGTGATGAGTAGCGGTCGACACATGAGAGCGCTGTTCTTGTGATAGCACACAGAGATATGGAAAACATGAACATCTGACATATGATCTATTCTAATGACTTTCATCACACAGTATGTTCCAGAACACAGCGAAGAGAGAAGCTGAGAACTTGAACAGGCAGCTCAGGAAGATTTTCAAGATGTTCTGCTACAATCATCGATGGTTATTTGGAAGAGAAATCACCAGCACCTTTTCTATGTTCAAGATCAGCAGCCAAATAAAGGCTTTTTAAATAATCAAACATTATTATTGCAGATATGCTGAAATAATTCAAACTCCCTCATCTCATTCTTAAACCTGTATTACTTGTATTACTCTCTATTTATATACTTCAAATAGGATTTTTTTTTTCAAAAGCACAATAAATAAATAAATATTATTTATTTATTTAACCTTACTTTACTTATTTCCTTTTGTGTTATACCAGTTTGGAACGACATGAGGGTGAACAAATATTCACAGAATTTTTATTAATGGATGACCGAGCCTTTTCAAATGGCAATTTTCCTTTTGGAACAAGTTCCTTAAACATTTTCTCTTCAGCTCAAGCACAATCTGTCCATGTCAAATTTGTCTCCTCAGACGGCAGTGCTTAAAATGACAAATGTTTACTGCAAACACACGATGCCTCCATTACAAACACATCCCGCTCATCCTGAGATCATTCCAGTAAGGTATTGCACTAATACATGTCAAGGAGGGACTTGATGATTTATATTTTTATGCCCTTTTGGGAGTAAGAACCAGGTCTCCCTTCATCATCTGAGTGTCTTGACTCCATGTCTTCATTCCTAGAATTGGATTAAAATAGCAATATACTCTGTGACATAAAATATGCGGTAAGTGCTGCATTACAGGAAGTTACATCATCATTTCATCAACCAATTGGTGGGGTCATGTCATTTATAACAATGAACAAAATATTGGAAGATGGATCTCTGTAGATTCACACAGCTGTAAAGAATCCAAATAACACAGTAATAAAAATGATGAAATTAAATAAAGTAAAACAACAATGGGGAGGAAATGAACCCGGTTCATCGATTAAAAGTAGCTTTGTGAGGAGACACAACATGGCAATTACAAGACTGAGACGTCCATGTTAAATTAATACGAGAGTCACTTTAGAGAACCCCTTATAAAATGTATAAAACATATACACAGTGACCCTAAAAAGTATTTGGACATCTGCATCATTCTAAAAAAAAAAAAAAGATATCAAATAATATACTGTAAATGCAAATTAAAATAGAAATGAAGTTTTTTTTTTTAAATAAAATGTAATTAAAAATAAATAAAAATAATATTTTTTATTCAGCAAGGATGCATTAAATTGATCAAAAGGGACAATAACGGCATTTTTTCTCTTATAAATGTATATAAAAATAAAGGCATTTATAATGTAACAAAAGATTTATATTTCAAATAAATGCATTGATAATAATAATAATAACGTTTTGTGAGCAAATTAGCATATTAGAATGATTTCTGAAGGACACATTCAGAAATTTTCAGCATCCTTATGATGCTGAAAATTCTGTTTTAATTCACAGGAATAAATTACATTTAAAATTATATTCAAATAGAAAACAGCTCATTTAAATTTCGATAATATTTCACAATTTTGTACTGTATTTTTGGTTAAATAAATACAGGCTTAATTAGTTTGGTTTAATAATACAAATACGTTTTTGGGCCACCATTTGTAAACATAAGGGGTTTTTGTCAAAGGAACAGAAGTACAGTAAGTACACAGCGAGTGTGATCATGTAACCATCGCTCAATGTTTCTCCAGCCTCTTTTTTTTCTCATGTGTTATATTACCTGTCAATAATTCCTTTAATTTGGTTGTCTTTCTCCATCTGCTGCTGTCTCAGTCTCCTCTCACTGTCATCCAGTCGGCTCTGATACTGCAGCAGGATTTTATTGGTCTGCTGCTCCTGAGTTAACAGCCTCCTCTCGTACTCCTCCAGCTTGCGGTGTGACATCATCAGACGCTCCTTCAGAGAGTTGATCTCCTCCTCGTATTCACGCACCTGCGTCCAGAGAAGAGAGGAGGACAGCAGGCCTGTTATCAGAGCAGATGTTATGCTCATCTTGACGGCTTCCTTGAGACAGTAAGGGAATAGGTTGGTGAGTGAGTAACTAAAAGTGTATAAAAGTTTTTAAAGTATTAAAAGATAAAACTATTAAATAAAAGATGAAAAAATATTTGTAAATTAAATAATATTATTTTAGAAAAATAAACAGAAATTAAGTAAAAAAGTAAAATGTTAATTAACTATTTAAAAAAGTATATTATTAACAAGGTATTGGTATGTTAAAAGGCTTTAACAAATGTTATTGCAATCTGGGGAACAAAAAAAGTTAGGTAAAAAAAGCTTAAAAAATAAAAGTAAAAAATGAAAGTAAGAAAAGTTTTAAATAAAATACATTTTATTTAAAACCAAAAATGATGAAAAAGTGAATAAAAGTTAAAATATTGTTTTACATTTTGTCTATTAAATGGCTTTAATAAACTTTTAAAATATAATTAAAATCTATGAAAAGCCTAAAAATGTGTTAAAAGCGTTAAAAACTACTTAAAAGTAAAATACAATTAAAATGACATAAAATAATAAAAATGTATATGAATAAAAATCAATTAAAATAAAATAAGTTTAAAATAAAAAAAAAAAGCATGATAAAATAAAATAATTAAAATACACAGAATAAGTTGTGAAAATTATAAATAACAAGATATTATCTATTAAATGGATTTAATAAACTGCAAGGCAAAAAAGTAATAAAAAAAGGTAATAATGTACTCCTAGTGTTAAGCGTTGGTGATTCACCACTAAACTAAAAGTAGTGGACATTTACTTATCTTATTCCAAAATCCTTTCTTTCTTCTGTGGAACATAAAAGGAACATTTCTGAAGAATATTCTGCGCATAATATTTTTCAAACTGTCATCTTTTACTAAGAGAGAAAGCCATACAGGCTTAGAATGGCATGAGGGTGAGTGAATAATAACGTTTTGTGTATTTTTGTCGTTTTCAGAACAGTGTGGTTTTTCCAGTAATGAGCAGCCTTTAGCTTTTGGCCAAAATTTGGTTTACAAGCAAGCATGGTTTTGCTCCCTGCAGCCTTTTCAGGAACGTGTCATTCATGCATGAAAATGTTGCCTAGGTGGACAACCACAGTGGATGCAAATGAGCAAATTCTCCTTCCAAACCACACGGGAATGAGAAAACGCATTTTAAAAACGCTGATTCATAGCTGAAGATGAAGCTGTCCTTTAATAGGCACGCTGTGAAACAATGAAAAGCGTTTGCGTGTCACCTCTACACAAATTTGCACAGAGGAGACCAGAGGGTCAAGAGCAGCCGGGAGGGACATGCTGCACTCTCCTGAAGTCTGTTTACTGCAGAAGGCTCATTCTCATTTGATATTTAAATAATGCATAAATGAGGCTGCCAGCACCATCTGTTTCAGAGGTGAAAGACATGATATGCATTTCCTTGACACTTGTGTGCTGAGGTGGGAGATACAACTGAGTGTCTTGTGGTGTGTCAGCCTTCTATAACATTACAATATCTGTTGGTATGAGTATAATAAGCCATCAGAAGACATGTAGTATAGCTAGCAGAGTAAGAGAGAAACACACCCTGTCCAGCCGCGACTCATCCATGCTCTTTGAATACTCCTTGAGTTTGTATTCCTCTCGGTCGATGCGGGAGCTCTCTATGTCAGCAGAAAGATGGGGCATGTTGGACACCCAGGCGACCGTCCGCTCAGAGGCAGGGGTCGGGGGGTTGAGGGAGGTTGGAGATTGGGAAGAGCCCTGAGGACAAGAACACACGTTCATGTAAGTGTTGAGACTGACGTCCGGGTTGCATCTTTAATATTCACACTACAGTTTCACGTTGGTAAGATTTTGTTTATGTTTTTCAAAGAAGTCTTTTATGCTCACAGAGCATTTATTTTGTAATTTCAAACACTGTAAAAATAGTAATAGTGAAAACTATTTCATTTAAAAAAAGTGTTCTATTTGAATATTTTGCAAAAATGTAATTTATGCAATGCAAAATCTTCAGCATCATTGTCACATGATCCTTTAGGGATTATTCTAATATACTGATTTGCTGCTTATTTTTTCTGATTAGGAGTGTTGAAATCTTATTGCTGCTTAATATTTTTGTGAAAACTGTGATATATTTTTTTCAGGATTCTTTGATAAATAGAAAATCCAAATGAAAAGCATTTATTCAAAATCTTCTGCAACATTATAATTCCTCTTTATAATGTCTCTTTTGAATTTTGAATTAAAATGCATTAATTAATCTCATAATAATTACTAGTTCTGTATGCTGGTTAATTTTTACCCTAGTCCCTGTGTAGCATTTTATATTTTTTATTTATTTTATATATGAAATGCTACACAGGGACTAAAATACGTATATAAAATAAATAAAAAATATAAAAATTTAAAAAAAATATAAAACACACAAAAAAAATCAGATTTTCAAATTTTTCAAAAATCATGATTTTTTTTTTTGTGTTACATTATGTTTTATTGTGTAAATTAGCTGTATTTTTTAAGTTATTATTATTTAATGAAAACAACTCAATGGCAGTTTGACTGATACCAACTGGAATGCAGAATAAAAAAATATATATTTTTGAACATTTAAAAAGCGTTTTTACTATCACACTATGTCTTTATTACTATATGAACCAGATTTTTCCTTTGGTGGGTGATTAATATTGCCTTTAAAAACTATGCAAAAATATTATAACAAGATATTGTTGATTAAATTGATTTAAGAAACTTAAAATATTATATAAATGCAAAGAATAAAAAATGTGTAGTATTTTTTACATTGCTAAATAAATATTTATTTAAATTACCTAATTTATAACAGTTTTATATACAGATGGATGAATTAATTTTTTCTGTGATAAATATTATTAAATATATAAATATACTGTTTGTTTGAATGAATAATTTATTAAATGATTTCCCATTTAATGGCTTTAATAAACTTTTAAGGAATTTATAGACATCACACACAAAATACATATCTATGTGAAGGAAGCTAGACAAAAGCACATGGAGAGTGAAGAATGGTTTCTGATTGGAACACCTGTTTGCTCATGGTAGGCTTGAGCAGATGCTGTTGCTGGATCTGCTGTCGTTCCTGATGTGATTTGGATTGCTGTGTGGACTGTGGCGTCCCGCCCTGAGAGCCCTGCGATCCCTGGCTCTCTCTTGTGGAGCTCTGCTGATGCGGCAGGCCAGGAGGGGTGCTGTCTTTGACAGACAGCTGCTGCCGAGGGCCCTGCTGCCGGCCCCCGAAGCCGGACTCCGGGGACTGGAGCAGGTTTCCGCTCTGGGGCCGGGTTTTGCCCGCAGGAGCGGCGGCGGCAGAACTCACAGAAAGCTGATGCGAGGGTTGCGATTTCATGCGCTGCGTGGGAGGAGCCATGGAGCTTTGACGGACAGGCTGAACGGTGGAGGGAGGCGTGGCGAGCGATGAATGAGATGTGCCGGTCTGTGATGCCATGCCTGCCATCTGCTGCTGCTCCTGGTCACCAGACACATGCTTTAATATCAACCACCGCTTATTTCAAAAACACTTTCCCAGATATTCAGTACAGAAAGTATGAAATTCATGAAGTACAATAAAAATCAAACACAACAGAATTCTGTGGGAGTAAATATTTCCACATGCTTTTTTATTAAATGAGCCAATAAAAGTTTACAAATCACTACTGTCACCTGAGGTTTGGTTGGCTTAAAAGACAATTGCAAAATATTATCAATTTCACATCAAGTTAGCACAAAACTTGAACTGAACTGATTATAATGTCTTCTGTAAATCTGCTTTGAAGTTGTTTCATAATTGATGAACTTTGCACAAAATGAATTGAATCAACATTGAACTAAATGAAGCTGAATAATGACACTCTAATCTTATGCAAAGCTGCAGAATATATCTTATATCTGAGTCAGATTGTTTTGGAATTGGGACTGGTTGTTAGTGAATTAAATCAACATGAAGTGACTTGAGGCAGTTAATGATACTACTGCTTTCTGAGGAGCTGTTTTACAGATGAATTCAATTCATATTTTATATAGTGTTATATAAATGTGACGAGACATTGCATTTTTCAAGACATTTTAGATAGATAAAAAGATAGATACTTAAGAAGCAAAATGACATAATAAACTAAGTATTTTTTCTGAAAAAAGTGAATCAAAATTAAGTAAGTTTACATTTAATACTAGATCATATAAAAAACAGAACTTAATTTAAAGGGAAAACAAGTGTATTTTTTTGACCATGCTGGCAGATATTTGTCACTTAAATTTGCTCATTTTTCTTTTTCCTGTTTTTTATTTTTTATTTTTTTACGAAAACAAGACTTAAGTATATGTATCTTGATTCAAGAATGCTTACACTGGAAATCATTTCTTAGTATAGAGAACTTCTGTAGTAATATCAAAATGATACTCTCTCAAAGGTCTTTCAACAATGGTCAAGAAAGGTGCTCATCAAGGCTTTTGATCATGGTACCACAATATTTTCTTTTTGGAGTAACTTCTACATTAAAGGGTTAGTTCAACCAAAAATGTAAATCAAGCCATCCTATAGGTTTATATGAGTTTGGCCTTTCAGACGAATCAAATCAAAGTTTTATTAAAAATTGTCTTTGCTCTTCCAAGCTTCATAATGGCATGGGAAGGTGTTTTTCAGTCCAAAAGAAGTCCAATAAAGTGCATCCATCCATGACAAAACATGCTTCAAACAGATCCTGGGGGTAAATAAAGGCCTCCTGTGGAGATTCGATGCGTTTTAGTAAAAAAATAATAACCAACGTTTGTTTGCAAGAGCGAAAGAAGCAAAGTTTCCTTATTTTACAAAGAAATCCTCCAACATTTTTCTTTACAAATCCTCTTTTTGTACTTCTGATTTGTGACCACCGTTTTGTTTTGTCCTCTCTCTGTCATGCTTCTGCATTTGCATTTTAATATGGATGATTCACTTTATTTAACTGCTTTCAGACTGTTGAACAAAAACACCTGCCCATGGCATTATAAAGCGTGGAAGAGGATCATTTTTAATATAACTCCGATTGGATTTGACTGAAAGAAGAAAGTCATTTACATCTAGGCTGCCTTGAGGGTGAGTAAAACATGGACTACTTTTCATTTTTGGGTGAACTAACCCTTTAAGATTAAAATGATGCAAAGCCATTAGAAGCGGTCGAGGAAATACCTGCATGTGCATGGAGATCTGGCGTCGCCCGTAATCGCTCTGGTTATGGCGGCTGTAGTCGTCGCTGTAGCTGTGCGAGTGAATGATGCTCGGCTGACCCAGATGAGGGCCGGGTCTGAGGGTGGAGAGGTCCTCGCTGCGGGAGAAGCCACCATGGGCAAACTGCGGCATGTAAGTGGGGTGAGAGGCGTCCGGCTCCGGGGCCAGCAGGAGAGGAGGAGGAGGTTGAGCTCGACTGTGCTGGTGGTGAAGCTGAGGGCCATCAGCAGCCAGGTGAAAGAGAGGGTTCTGGAAGGAGAGGGGGTAGCGGAGAGCGGCGGCTTGCTGCTGCTGCTGCTGGGACAGAGAGTCGGTGGTGGTCCCCATCTGGCTCAGCTGACTCAACCTCAGACCCCCGGACATGCTGGAACCACCGGATCCGGCCGACATTCGCCCTCCGGCGCGCAGCTGGCCTCCAAGGCCTCCTCCCAAGCCCGCGAGCCCACCGTAGCTGGCGAGGCCGGCAATCGAGGCCTGGGAAGAGTTGAGCATGTCCCCCATAGACTGCAGGTTAGAGACGCTGTTCATTCTTGAGTCCTGGAGGTCCATCATAGAAACATTTTCATTAACACCTACAGCAGAACCTACGGGCGAGAGCGCTGCAGATACCCGCCGTGCGCAGTAGGTGTGGCTGGTTCCAAACATGGCTTGAAAACGTGTGTGTATTAACTTGAGGGTTAAAAGGAGTCATTCACCCAAAAATGAAATTTCTGTCATTATTTACTCATGTCGTTGAAAACCCAAATGCTGTAATTTTTTTCAGTCGAACTTACCATTTTTTTGCTTGAAGGGTTAGTTCACCTAAAAATGAAAATTCTGTCATTAATTTCTCACCCTCAAGTCGTTCCAAAACCCATAAGACCTTCTTTCATCTTCGGAACACAAATTAAGATATTTTTGATCATATCAAAGAGCCATCTGGCCCTCCATAGACAACAATACATCTGAAATGCTCCCAGATCCAGAAACATAGTAAAAACATTGGTAAAACAGACCATGTGACATCAGTGGCTTAACTTCAGTTTTGCAATGCTAGGAGAATACTTTTTTATGCAAAGAAAACAAAAATAACATAATTTACTCAACCATTCTTCTCCCCAGACTTATGTCTTCCGCCATTTTAGAGAATTTCACAACGCATGCATACACTTTCCCCTAGGCGTAAACAACTGCAGATGACACACATGCATGTGCTTTCCCCCTAGATGTAAACAAGGCTGATTACGTCAAATGCATTAAAGTGTGCGTATGATTTGCGTTGTGATACTCTCTAGAATGGCAGAAGACGTAAGTCATCGGAGAAGAATGGTAGAGTTAAATTATGTTATTTTTGTTTTCTTTGTGGAAAAAAAAGTATTCTCATAGCGTCACAAAACTGAAGTTGAGCCACTGATGTTACATGGAGCGTTTTACCGATGTTTTTACTGCGTTTCTGGACCTGAATCATTTCAGTTGTATTGCTGTCTATGGAGGGTCAGATGGCTCTCTGATATCATCAAAAATATCTTAATTTGAATTCTGAAGATTAACGAATGTCTTACGGGTTTGGAACGACATGAGGGTGAGTAATTAATGACTACATTTTTATTTTTGGGTGAACTAACCCTATAAAAGTATGCTGCCATATTATATTGCTTTGCTTATTATGCATAAAAACAAAAGCCAGGTTTTTATAGTAATAATGTCTAGATTTCTGATTATACAAACAAACGTTTTTGCGTACGCAATATATGTGTGTGTACTGTCTATATTTATTATGCATATATAAACACACAAATACAGTATATTTTTTTTTAAATATTTAAATGCATATAATATATTTATATTATTATATTATATATAAATATATTTCATATATAAACAGAATTTTTTTTCTTAAATATATACATGCATGTGTTTGTATATATATCTATATATATATATATATATATATACAGTGGGTACGGAAAGTATTCAGACCCCCTTAAATTTTTACTCTTTGTTATATTGCAGCCATTTGCTAAAATCATTTAAGTTCATTTTTTTCCTCATTAATGTACACACAG
>JAUMHE010000068.1:18559080-18576884 GCA_032359235.1 Enteromius mattozi | reverse complement strand
ATTTTGTTGTCAGCACATTCAACTATGTAAAAAACAAAGTATTTAATAAGAATATTTAATTCATTCAGATCTAGGATTTGTTATTTTAGTGTTCCCTTTATTTTTTTGAGCAGTGTACTTGCACAGTTTGATGTTTGAACTAACATATACCCAAATTATTAGAAACAATTTTTAGTATTTTAGTACATTTAGTATTTAATAAAATATTAGCAGGTCCACGTTATATTTTTCAGCATTTTCTCCAATATAATAGATTTCAACATGGTGATATGTTGCGCATGCATTTTAATTTTCTAAATTGCAAACATAAAATTACACAACAATGTAAACATATAAGGTAAATTACTACATTTTACTCTATAAAGTAACTACTCTGTTTATTTTTTAGACATTTTCACAGTTAAATCAAACATTAGCAGGTCATTAGCAGTCTGCTGTTAATTTCTCTCTGATTTATGAAATTAAACAGGGCAAAATGTTTTACATGGAGCAGAAAGAATCTAATTGGTAGCTGAAAATAACTTTTTAAAAGTATGTATAACTAATTTTCTCATCTCATCCATCAACCCCTGGATTCACTTTAACTCAGCTTGGCTCAATACATTCTGGGATTCTCTTTGTCACAAAAGTTTGGTGCCAAATTTACATCAGGAGCACATTTATGAGGTCTTAAAATGCAGTCAGTTTAATAGGTTTTGTAGCATGCTAAACAGCCTACATGCAAACAAATATTATTCAAAGAAAGTGGTACCTTGGCCTTCCCTGTGCTCTGCAGGATGTGCACCAGAGCGCAGGCCACTTCCTCTTTGCTCTTGACACTCAGCAGCGGCTCCAGAACGGCGCACAGCGTTCGGTAGTTGTTGGTCACATACTCTGCAAACTCTTTGTACAGCTCCATGGGCAGGATGCTCATGGTCTGAAAGCGTGACTTGAGCCGCAGGGAGGCGTTGATGATTTTGCCCCCTCCGACACCTCCACCCTTGGCCAGGACGCTGGGCTGAATGACGGGGTACCATTGCTCCACAAACTGACGACCAGTGATGCTGGAAATGGGAATGCTGACCAAGCCCAGGTATGTGCTCTTCTCCTGTGAGGTTTAAGAACATTGACAAAACAAATGATGATCAGTCATATTGATTTAAATGACAATGGCTTTGAAGCATTATATTATTTTGTATAATCATAACATTTTTTACATACACACTATAATTTAAAAAAAATTATTAATTTATAAATTATATTAAATAACTTAAAATAAATGTAATATTAATCTGAAATATATATGTGCATATACTGTATATGTTGTAAAAAATTATAATATATTTATTCACTATACACACACACATAATGTACATTTATATTAGCAAAATATATATATTTTATATTTTATAAATAATAATTCATTTATAAATAATACATATTGTTATTATTACAATATATTTAATGTACAATATGTAACAATTATATTTAAAAATGTATCATTTAAATTTAATTTAATGCAAAAATAATAATAATATAAATTTGTACTATAATTATAAAATATAATAATAATTAATAGTTAATAATAGTAATAATAGTTAATTTTTAAATATGTTTTGTTTACACTTTATTTTAAGGTGTCCTTGTTACAGGTTAATTCTAGTAATAATATTAGTAATATTAATTAACTACATGTACTTACTATATAGTTAGGGTTAGGAGGATTTGGGTTTAGTTTAGTGTTACTTGCATGCAATTACGCGCAATATATTGTAATTATAATAGTAAGCACATGTAACGTGTAACAAGAACACCTTAAAATAAAGTGTTACCTATATTTTATATTTAAATACATATTTTTTCATCTAAATTTGATTTGATATGCATACATATATCCGCTCCAGTCTTGCAGTCTTAATTTAGAGTTGAATGTCTTTAAGAGCATGAGGTGGTCTTCTACCTTGCGTCTTTTCTTGTCCGTCTCTTTGTAAAGGTGAAGGCGGAGGTTGCGGACAGCTGGCAGGTTGTTGAACTCGAAGTGCTCACCCCAGAAGACAGTATCGGTTCGGGGTTTGCTGGTGGTGCGGGCGTAAAGCATGTCATCCAAGCACAGTTCACAATAATAGCGCTTTTTGGGTGGGAGTTCACGGGCCTCAATGATCCAGAGCTTCAGAACGTTGTCGACGCGTCGACTGTTGTCCTGCGTGAGGAAAATACAGACGCTAAAGCCAACACAGTCATATTTGCACCATATTAACTGTAGGTGAGGGTGGTGAGAGGGTTTGCAGATCTTCAAATGTGTCGTCAAGCATGCAGACAGACAGCAGAGACTGCAGTGATTTAATGATCTGAACTACTGTTAGTCCAACACCTACAGCGTGTCTAAAGTGCTGGATGCTCTCACAGAACGATGAGTCATTAGAACCATCAAAATGCCACTTTCTACTGGCAATCATAGATCCACTAAATATACCCTGAAAAACAGATTGCCTTTCATGAAAAAATAAAGTGACGATGGTTTCAGATGGTAATACTGTGGTATATTTACCATATTCATCTACCGAAGTTCTTCAAAGATACAAATTGACATAAACCAATCACAGTTTGTTCTGTTTTTACATGCTGTTTAGAAGTGATACTTTTTATAAGATCAACAGACTGTGTGGAAAAGCATTCAAATAATGTCAATTCACTAAACAGAAAATACAGCTGAAAAAAATTCTGTAAATCTGTAAATTATGTACATTCTAAAATTAATAGCAAATAACTTAATTATTATGATAAATAATTATTAATATCATTATTAATATAAAGTAACTAATATGTTAATACATTTATTATCTGTTATAATAATACATTTTGATTTATAATAATATATGATATGAATTTTTTATCCATTCTAAAATAATAAATAGTATTATTATTATTATTATTTGATCAAACGAGGTGTATTATGAATATATTTACATTTATAGTATTTATATTTATATATGATCTGAACTTCTGCCCATCCTATAATGATAATAATAATAATAACAATAGACAATTACCTTCATATTAAAATATTTATATATTTATATTAACACTACATTATTAATGTAATAATTATAATAATAATTGTCTTAATATTTAACAAATAAAAAGTAATGATTGTGGATATCTAGTTTACTAAATGCCTTAAAACTCTGAATAACTTTTAAAACATTATACAATTTTAAAACAAATACAATTTTGTTTTCTGTGGGACTGGTAAAAACCTGTGCAACCTGAATCCCAAAAGTTAACAATTCATTCTGATTAGTTGTACTTTCCAGTTTTGATGCTCAATGAATAGATTGTGACGCCATCTGTGACTATGTCAAAGAAACTATGGTAAACCTAAAAAAACCCCATGATATTCCTATGGTACATGTGCAGTATCATGGCATTATCATGGTACCATATGTTTATATCATGTTTTTTTCGAGTGCTTCAGTGGTTTGCTGAGAACTAATCAGTAATGCACATCTGTGTTTTTTTCTATAACTTCTTTAACTAATCAGCTAACAGACCAAACTAATGAACACCCTTGGTCTGTCCTCGTTTATTGTAATATTGACAATGCATCTGTTGCGAGACTGAGCGGGCTGATCATTTTTGGATGCCTGTGTCATGTTCTCCACGCAACACGATTCAGCCCAAACTCACGCTGCCTGAACATCTGGACGAGTCAATCCACAGCGCTTTCTTTCTAAAGCCCAGCCATTAAAATCCCTCACCACAGACCCAGCCAACAGACGTCTGCAGGAGAACCCAGGATTCTGGCCTTTGGGATAAGTATTATCTAAGCATACCAGATAAAAAAAAAGAAAGCGTGTATTTCATTATAAGGCAGGACATCACAGGAAGAATTTTCAAGTTCATTCAGGATTCCCACAAATAGCAGCAGAAGCTAAAATGAGTGTAAAGATGGAAATGACAGGAGAGGTTGTTACTGGAGTAGACTGATGCAGTCATGGAAGAAGAGAAGAGTTCCTCTCTTCTTTTTCTTCTTTACACTCACTTTGTTTGGTTTGACAGCTCTCTGCAGATTCTCTATCCATTTGTCTCGCTCCGCAGCCGACCGACAGGCAAAACACTTTGTTCCTGAAGCAGTTATCACCTAAGGAAAGGAATAATGAGTTTCACTATTTCAACCACCAGCATAATTATAATGATAAGAAAGAGCAACAAAATTCCACAGGGCACTGGAGTTAATACAGGCATGCATTTGATGATTTAAGATGTGTTATTTCTTTACCACTGGTGGCACCAAGTCAAACTGACAGAACATTCATAGATTTCATTTGTTGTTCTTCATGTCATAGAATGACAGAGCAATAGATAGAATAATAGAACAACAGAATGACAATAGGATGGATGGATGGATGGATGGATGGTGGATGGATGTATGGAATAATGGAGAGATAGATAGATAATGGATGGAGGGATGTTGGACGGACGGATATATTTAACAATGGATTGAACGACAGAATGATGGATGGATGGACGGATGGACAGACAGACAGACAGACAGACAGACAGACAGACAGATAGATAGATAGATAGATAGATAGATAGATAGCAAGATAGATAGATAGATAGATAGATCTGCTGTAGATCACCTCAAAGCAGTACTCCTGTCCCAGTATACTGGAGTGAACAGGCTTGATGATCGCATCTTCATCAAGTGTCAAATCCAAGGCCTCGGCTGCGCTGCTGGGAGACAGCAAAGACTCATGGGAGTGTGATTCTTTGAAGCTCTGCATCAGACGAGTCCTGTGAGGGAAGAACAGCAGGTCTGAGAGAGAAGAGGTTGAGCTTACATCACACGCCTACATGACGAGGTCAGTACTTTATATGATATTACACAAGTCAACTTTCCTCGGAAGTCCTTCTTCTGTGATTTACAGAGAATGACATCAGCATCTATCATCAACCCTGAGATAAATCATGAGCGACTCAACACCTGAGGAGAAATCACTACCAATCAATAGCACTTAATTAACTTAATTAGCACATTGCGATTTTCAAACTTTAAAATGCTGGAAGTGAGCTCAATTTTACAATGCCTATGAAAAATGCTACTTTGATGAATAAAATGTGTTCACATTATTTCAATGGTTTAATGTTAAAAATAACACTAAAATAATGCAAAAATAATTTAAAATGGGGCCAGTTTTTAGAAAGGAGGGGTTATTTGCAAAAAAAAAAACAAAATGAAAAACCAAAGTGAATAGGAAGTACGTTTTTGCGTTAAAATAAAATACACTGATTAGTTTATTGTTTATTGAAAATGCTAAAAAAGGAAGCTCAACTATGTTGCACATTTGAATATATGAAAAAGATGCTACACTGATTAACAAAAAAGTTGCCACACTTTTAAAATCACTTTTTTTCTTTTGGAACGGAGTACTAACGTTTGATTTCAGTGGTTGAGTTGAATTGGGGTTAATTAGTGAATAGGATGCAAGTTAAAATAACATGCACAAACCTGGTGTTTAGTGTATAGTTTAGTAAATTCAACCCTTCATATGTTCAAAAAAGTTTTACTTGCATACATGCAGACAATTTCTAATCAGTCTCAGCACAAATATGAGCATAACAACGTACACATTTACCTCTCTGTACCTGCATCCACCCACCAACACACACACACACACACTCACTTCGCAGTTTACAGCCGCAAACCCTTGAAAGAGCTGAAGAGAAGATTGACAAGCTTATCGAGAAGTATGATTATATAAATAACAAGAGAAAAAGTATGATAAATTTTTAGATCCCTACTAGTGATGTATCGCTTCCCCTGCGTCTTCTGAGACTCACTGTATATGTATACATTCAGCCTCACAGCGTTAAGTACATACAGTGTGGGAGAGAGAGAGAGAAAGAGATGGAAGGTATAAAAATAGACCCAAAGGAGTGAGTCAGAATGAAAGAAATGATAGAGCGAGTGGAGGAGGGAGGGGGAGAGAGAGAGAGAGAGAGACAGACAGTGAGAGTAGTGAGACAGCGTGAGACTTCTCAGTGGAAATCAAAATGTTACATAAATCGTGGGAATTGAAAGGAGGAAGACAAAGACGGACAGACCGAATGAAGAACTGAGATGCAGGCATGTAACAAAGAGAACAACAGGACAGAGATGGACAAATGAACACAAAAGGAGATGGTTTAGGAGAATGATCAAAGGAGCTACAGTATCTATCTATCTATCTATCTATCTGTCTGTCTATCTATCTGTCTGTGTCTGTCTATCTATCTATCTATCTATCTATCTACCATACCACAGAAAAATATGTCAGTCTTTTTACCACACCAGTTTTCAAAAGTAATAATTTATTTATTTGAAAAATATAGATTTATTTAGCAAAGATGTGTTAAATTGATGAATTGTGACAGATATTTACAGCGTTGTAATAGATTTATATTTCAAATAAATGCTTTTGAAGCTTCTATTAATAAAGGAATCTTTTGAAAAAGTATCAGGGTTTACAAAAAAAAAAAAGTAGCTCAGTTGTTTTTAGTATTGATAATAATAAGACATAATTCTTGATCAGCAAATCAATTAATTTTATATGTTTTATCCTGCACTATACATTTTATTTTTAATTTTTTTTTACATAACTATCCTCCTTTTATGTTTGGCTTTTAAGCAGGTAAGGAGATTCGAGCAGGCAGCAAAAAAGAAAAGTGGGACTTTTCTTCTTGGAACGCTATTTAGTAACCGAGATGAACAAAGACTTACATTTCTGTCATACAAAGCTCTTATATGAGTCACTTTTATAGAGCTTTTCATCTTTTATACAGCCTCACAGGATAAATCACCATTAACTTTTATTTGTATGGAAAAGAACCACTTGGACATTTTCCAAAGATCTTCATTTTGGGTTTGGAACGACATGAGGGTGAAGAAATGATGAAGTATCCCATTCACATCTACATAAACAAGCTTTCGGGACGAGGCCATCAAATGTAAATGATAAGTGAGTTTTCGACACCAAATTCCAGCTCATAATTACTGGCATATTGTATTTGTGTCATATTTAAATGATCCTGACCATCAGTTCTCTTTGGGATCAGGTGGATTATATCACAATTACATCCCAAAATGAAAAACAGCATAAGAAACGCAGTCTTTCTCTAAGATGAAATTCTGCACCCCACGGTGTCACTCCAGCTGTTAGACTGCATTTGTGCATCATACGACAATCCAGCTCACTACCGTTCCAGTTAAGGGCTGAATCAAGCGATTATATGAAAGTGGAGTTGACTGTTTGAATTACTTAAAGCAGTCGGCAGCAGGGCCTTCATTTCAAAGCGAAAACGCACAAAAAAGGCCTTCTTTGAAAAGGAAACATCACTAAAGCTTCCCTGTCCAAACTGAGCAGGAACTTCAAAAACCACAACCTGCCTTTTTCTGGAAGACCACAGGCTGACCATGGGTGAGCGTAGAGCTCTGAGCATGAATAAATGAATGAAAAAAACATGACGAGAGCACCTCAGCTTGAAGACAGATAATAAGGAACTAGAGAATGTTCCAGATTGAGAGATATTGGAGAGAATTGGTGTGCAAACTGGCGTTTAACAGAGCAGTTAATCTAAAAATGACCTCTTGCTAAACCTCTATTTTATTCCAGTCTGACATCTTTTAATTCTTTTATGAAACACTTCACTATATACATGACTATATGCAAATAAAGACTTTTTCTGTGTGACATTTCTGTGTTTCTTACACAAAGCTACCATATAATGTAATGCACTAGTCATTTGAATTTTTTTATGATGTCTTTTTGGTGCTTTTTTATAGTTTGACAGTATAATTAACCTCAGACCACTGAAAAAGAGCCGTTTGGGTCATTTTCTGTTTTCACATTTTCGAGTGAACATGCTGTCATTTTTTACTCACCCTCGTCTTGTTCCAAACCATTTTTTTTTTACTTTTGTTGAACACAAAAGAAGATATTTTGAAGAATGTTTGTAACCAAACAGCAAATAGTAGCCACTGACTTTTGTAGTATGGAAAAAATAAATTCTATGGATGTCAAGTTTGGTTACTACAAATAACAAATAAGAGTGAAGCTCATACAGGTTTGGAACAACTTGAGGGTGAGTAAATGATGAGAGAATTTTCATTTTTGGGTGAACTGTACTCATTCACAGCAAAGAGGCTTTGAAGTGGAATATCATAACACAGCACTGATTCTGGGGGGAAGACAGATAGATAGACGGTACCGGTCTTGGTCGGCGCTGCGGAAACGAGGGAGGATCATGTGGCGGAAGCTGCTGGTTCGGTCCAGTTTGGGCTGACTCTTGGCCCGTTTAATGGACCCCTTCAGTCTTCTACTGAGGAAACTCTGAGAAAAAGAACAGACTCTGAATTAATATTCATGACCACAAAACACAAATCTAAGCAATGGAGCATTTGGATTGCATAGTGAGATACTTGAAAACATAAAAACAGGCAATATTTGCCCCCTTGAAGTGATTTTACTCCTAGGGCTATATAAACCATGCAAAACATATTGTGCAGGAAGTTATGTCAAATACTTCACAGATAAAGTATTATAATAACACTGAAAAAGCCATCTTCATCAAAATATACACAAAACATGGAATAAACTATTTTGGAATAAACTACTTTTTGATGAGCTATTTTTAAAAATGCAATAAAATTAATTAAAATATTTTACACAATTCTAATAAAGTATTTATTATATAAATAATATTTATAAACTATTATAAAATAATTATCATATTTATTATTATATTAAAAAGTAGAAATACATTTATTTAAATATTAAAATTACATTTTAAAATAAATACTTATTATTAATAATAGAAAGAATTATAAAAAAAATTAAAAGGCAATTCTGTATTATATTTATTATAATAAAAAGACAGAACTGAATAAAGTTTTAAAATGTTATATATACATACAGTATATATATATATATATATATATATATATTGTATATAAATTTATTTGAATATATGTTTGTTATTAATAATGGAAAGTATTGCAACTTTTAATGAGCATATGTAAAATAAAACAGAAAATTAAAAAGCAATTCTTTTATTACACTAAAAGGACAAAATGTTTAAAATCTGTTACTTTTTTATATATATTATATATATCTATATATATATCTATATATATATATATATTGATCTACATAATTAGAATATTAATTCAATAAGCAGATGTAAAATTGTGGTGCAACTGACTGAAATGATTTTCCTTTGCTGGTGGCAAAACACTCCAGCACTGTTGCACTATCCACTTTCAACCAATAGTGGGAAGTGTTGCTTCATAAATATTTCCTGACGCCTACAGTAAGAACAGACTGGCAACAGCAGGCAAGAGGTTCACGCCACGACAGAGAAAACGTCAGATCTCAGTGTGTTCATAATGCTTTCATAAGACATGCAATCTCAGGTAAAACCTGAAAAGACACAACCCATCAACAGAAGAATGTTTAGACACAGCAGATGAAGCTGTGAAAACTCCTCTCCTCCGTGATGATTATAGTTTTTGCAAGGCAGCAGTCTATTGATATTCCTCAAACATTCAGGCTAGGGGGCTCATTTTAAACTAGTGACCCTTAGTATCGAACTTGCACTCATCCTCAGGTGTGATATCTATTTTTAGTTTTTGTAAACTTCCAAAAGAAACAGATCACATTTTGAAAATCCCATATGGAAAGCAGCATTTCATTTAAGCAGGTCCAAAGCCTAAAACTTGCCCAAAAGTTCACTGCCTTGCAAGAACAGTTATTTCCTTCAGGAAATGTAAATCTAGTCAGTTCTTGCACTCCTAAATGAGCTCTGTGTTTCTAAAGCAGAATTTAGATTAATTTTTAGAAAGAACTGATATTAAGACTCTTTATGGTCTTCTGTCTCAATGAAAGTTAGAATAACTTATTAAAAAGACACTTTAAGAAATGCATTCATGCAGTTTTCTTATCCTTAAAAAAATCAAGCTCTAATTATCAATAAAACATTAAGTATGTAAAGGATGTATTACAATGTCACATCACTGGAGTGCCTCTCATTTACTGTCGCAGTCATTTGCTGACATCCCCTTCCCAAAAACATACCACAGCAACTAGAGTTTCGGCCAAACTGTTATGCTAATACAGTCATTAGTAGTATGCTATGGTAAGCATCAATATTACTGTTGCTCACACTTGAACAAGCACTTTTTATTAACTTGGCACTTGTCTTATTGTTTGTTTGACAGAAATGAATGCTGCATCAGTTCATGTTCTGTGTTAGAGAGCTGTGCTGTTACATTTCGAAGTAACAGGACAACTTATTTATTGTATTCATTATTTTTTACAATTTTTACCTAGCAAACGAAAAAAACTGGAAAAATCTTATATACAAACATTGAATAGTTATATCTAGAGGCAGAGAATCACAGATGGACTCTTGACTATGACCAATAAGCAACAAAACAGTGATTAGAAATTAACTTTTTTATTCAAAGAAAATACTTTGAATTGATTTGTATGATTTTTATTTTCACTACACTAAAAAAGGTGCAGGATTTAATTCGTAATTAAACAGTTTTCACTCAGAAATTGCTAGTAAATAATAAACACAATAAATGAAAAAAAATATTGAGTGTAAAGACTACAGGTTAAATATACTCCAGTAATCTTTGTTTTTTATACTTTGATTTAATTGTTAATATTATTGCAGTAAAATGCTAGTTTTAACCACTATTTCTGTAAATAGGGACAGTTATAGATAATCATGTCCAAAATAATTATTTTAATTATATTTAATTATAATTATATTATTTAACTGATCTATGGTTGCAATGTTTGAGTTATTGAGTTCTTATGGCACTCCAATCCCTGAGCATTCAAAGAAAATGGGGACATTAAACCTAAAAACAAGTTGTCATGTTTACACACATAAAAAGGTCTACATTAGTTTATCACAAAAGAAAGACAGAAAGATTGAGAATTTTGGCAGAAACCTTAGTTGCAATGACACATTTCCATTATTTTTAGTTTTAAGAAAACTTTTCATGCTGCTAAATTGTATTAGTTTTAAACTGGGAAACGAAATAAAAGTCTTCATATTCATTCTATTATTAAACAGACAAAAATATCTAGTTTATCGCAAGAGCAACAATATTTTATTATTACTTTTTGTCAGAATCTGCAGCTGCAATTGTACATTTTCATTATTTTTTATTTTAAAGGGACAATCCACAAAAAAAAAAAAGAAAATTCTGTCACATATAACTGAAGTCAATGGCTACCGTCAACTATTTGCTTATCAGTATTCTTTAAAATATCTTCTTTTGTGCTCGACAGAAGAAAGAAGCTCATACCAGTTTGGATCAGTTTGAGGGTGATTTTCATTTTGGTTGAACTATCCCTTTAAGTGTTTTCCAAGCTGCTCAAATCCCTGAACCCTTGAATTACGCAGGGATACTAAACCTAAAAAAAGATCTTCATGTTCATACAACTTTACATAGACAAAACAGTCTACATTAATTTATCACAAATAAAGAAATATTGTATTTTGACAGAATCTGTAGTTGCTTTTCTTTTCATCAATGGCTACCGTCAGCTATTTATTTACCAACATTCTTTCAAATACCTTCTTTTATGTTCAACAGAAGAAAGAAATGCAAACCAGTTTGAAAACAGTTGAGTTTTATAGCTTTTGAATCCATTCGGCCAATCTCCGGGTCTGGCGGTAGCACTTTTAGTTATAGCTCAGCATAGATCATTGAATCTGATTAGACCGTTAGCGTCAGGCTAAAAAAATAGTCCCCAGCAATTTCAGGCACTAAGTACTATCCTTGCTCCTGCTGCAGCCATGGTACAGCAACAAAGTTCCTTGATTATTACACTGGAATGAGAATATAGTGCCTAGTTATATAAGCCTAGAAAATCGCAACTTTTCATTTTACGTCGGTCTTAGTACACAATGTAACTATAAAAGACTCAAGCTTTAAATAGGAAAAATATTCTAATTCTTTGGTCATTTTTGAGCACGATGCTAATGGTCTAATCAGATTCAATGATCTATGCTAAGCTACAGCTAAAATTGCTATCGCCAGACCCGGAGATCGGTTGAATGGATTCATAAATGGTAAAACTCAATTTTTGGACTGGGAATTTTCATTTTTGATCAAACTATCCCTTTAAATATTTTTCAAGCTGCTTAATTCCCTGAACACTTGAATTAAACCGGGATGCTAAAAAGTCTTAACTTGCATCCTATTATTAAACAGACGAAAAGGTCTCCGCTGGTTTATGGCAAAGAAATTGGCCGTCCAATCTGACGAACTCAGACATAATGACTCAATCATTGGCTAGGGAACAGATAAACATGTTTGCTTCCTGCGTGACTAACTGTTTGTCTAACACCTCCGAGCTGCTCGAACCCACAGCACAAGCCGAGCTCGGCTGTTAGATCACCTACCTCGAGAGAGGGCAGAGCCGCCATACTGGGTCCAGTCCCTGGATTAGAACCCACAACCTTCCACTCACCAGCAGCCCAATGAGAGAGCGGGACAGAGGGAGGGAGAGTCAGGCAGACACTCGGGGAGAGCGGCAGGGAGCGGGGGAGCGGAGGGGTGCTGACTCTCTTCTGGGACTGTGAAGAGTACAGGCCGGTGGAGGGAGACAGGGGCAGAGGTGCGAACGGGAGCGAGAGGGACAGGGAGGGAGACAGGGATCCAGGACGGGTCGGCGGGGTACTCACGGATTGTCGGAAGGGTTGTGGGGGGGCAGTGGGTGGGATCTCCATGCTTGGCTGCTTCCCGGTGGCGATGCTCTTCCGCCGGAGCCGAGCGTTGTCTGCAAGAGAGAGCCAGAGCAATGTATCACAACCGGTGGCAGATAACGTAATGAAAGGCTGGACAACAATGAGTTTTGCCCTGATTTGAAGTCAAGTCTGCTGATTTCGGGTAGTCTCTGACTTTGAGTTGATCCAGTCAGAGCATATCACTCGTGTTTGGCTGATTTTAAAAAATGAGTTTAGATTTTAAATTTCATTTAGGGTCAGATTTACTAAACAGGGCAAATTAAGTCAGGCTCACACATTTTTTAAAAGACCTTTAGGACTGTAGGAACATGATGATCATGTCACACTGTGGGATCTCAGTTGTTACTAATGTCAGACTGTACGACAGCCAAGACGTGTTAAAAAAGGTGCGCACAAAAAAGATCTTGTTCACAGTTCTACATCAACCCACACATTATTAAATGACCACGAGCTGTATTGCATGCGGGGATGAAATGTTGGTTATCATGAAAAGTATATAAACGGCAGCAAAACCAGCGTATTTAAGAAGAATATTATAAGCAGCACCTAACACCCACATGAAAACAGCGGCGCAACTGATGTTAATCATAGCAAAGGCAACATATCAGATGAATTTCAAGAGCGGAGGATGAAAGCACAGGAATTTATGGCATATAGAAGAAATCTCTAGCATAAATTCTGATCATGGCGAAGAAAGTTTGATGTTGGTCGTAGGAGATGTCACACTGCAGGAGCAAAATCTTCCGACATTGCCAGACTTTTGGTAAAATTCGATCGCAATGGCAATTAATTCGCTGTTGGTGAACATGTCAAACTAACAATTTTTTGGGGGTATTAATGGCGCAAATGCCAATAATTTGAAGAGTGCAAACGTTAGTCAATCGAGTTGTGTGATTCATCTTAATATTCGCCTCCCATAAATTTTGCATCTGAATACAAATGCATATTCAGATCAGGTGCAAAAATAACTGTCTTTAACTGTCTGCACGCCTTTTCAGTGTTAATTTGTCAATGCATGTCTTAAACACTGACAGTAGTATTTTAATTCCAAAATACTGTTTGCACTGGGGCAAGCTGTTGGTAAATCTGGTCTATATAGTATCATATGGTTTATACTTAAAACTATCAAAAACATTTTTGTTGAATTAAAATTAAAAAAAAAAACTTTGAAACAAAAAATAAAAAAGAGAAATGTTGCCTTGGCAATAAACTGAAATAACAAAAATACAAAAAATTAAATTAAAGACAAATAGAAATCTAAAAAAAAAAAAAGAATAAAAACCACAAAGAGCCCATAACAAATCTACCAAAATTTCAATTAAAATCAAAATGAAAAAAGAAAAATACAAGCTTATTCAAAATAATAATAAAAACTGCAATAGCACATAAATAATAATATAAATATAACTTATTAAAGAAATAAGCCATCCAAAAGTGAAAACTGATCATTCATTTTATTTAATAACAGTAAAATTGGATATTCTCACCACTTTTAATATCTAAAGAGATTTTGACAAACATGTTCAAAAAAGTTGTTTGTTTACATGGCAAAGTTATTTTAATCTACATAACGATGGCCATCATGTTAAGATGTTTATCTGAGCACTATTTGCGTTATACTTTCAGATGTGGATTAAATAAATCATGGGTGATAAATACACCTGTTAACGGGGTTCATACCATCACACAGTATCACCAACAACAACTTAGCTGCCAAATCTGAGTAAAAGTTGCTTGAGTTACTTGTCAGTTAAAATTTTGTAACACAATACATCTTAAATCACAAATGAAGAATGACAGACTGACATTCACTTATCGATATCTGTCAAGAATCACATTCATTTGAACGACTTTTTAATGGACATTTTGTCATGGAAAGGATATTTTGGATACTCTGTCATATGTTTGTCGCATTAAGCCACCAAAACAACAATATGAGCAAAAAAACAATGTGGCATTTCTTTACGTTTTTGTGCCAGGTTGCATTTCAGCGAGAGACGGAGTCTGGCTTATCTCGTATATGATGCTGCGAGTGACACTATGGCTCTGTCCCAAAACCAAGTGGACTGCCAATGTAGGCAGCTTTCCCAACGCAAAGCCTGTTCCAAAAGGTAAGATACCTTCTTTTGGCTGTGGTGCTAAAGGCAATCCCATAATGCATTTCAACAAGCATCCATCCATCTAAAATGGCCAAATAAGCAAATGAAATGTCAGCCACTCTAAACATAATTCATTCAATACAAAAACCATTAATAATATTATGCAACAGACTATTTATTGTTTATTTATGTGTGCTATGTATAGAATTTTTATTTTATTTGTTTACTTAGTTTACTATTTCAAATCAATCACTTACAGTATGAGTATATATTCAAGATGGCCGTGGAACAGAGCCAATGTTCTCTTCAAAATAGCTTCTCTTCAACATTTTTAAAATATGATTACTTACTAATTTATTTAAAATAATTGTTTTCTACTGTACTATTTTTAAAATGTAATTTATTCTTATAATGCAAAGCTGAATTTTCAGCATTGTTACAGTCTTCAGAGTCACATGATCTTTCTGAAATCAATCTAATATGCTAATATGCCTTCGCTACTTTTATCAATGTTGAAAACTATTGTGCTGCTGCATAGAAATCTTAGAAATAGAAAAACAGAAACCGTTTGTAACACATATATTTACTTGCACTTTTGATCAATTTAATGTGTCCCCACTGAATTAAAAGTATTAATTTCTTTAAAATAGAAACTTTTAAATTATATGAATAAATATAAATATACATTTTATTTATAAATTAATAAAAAGAAATATGTGCAATGCAATTTCATGCCCAGTAAGCAATATTTATGGCCAGTAAATGTTCAATTAAACCGCTCTTTTGGCAAACGTGGCAAAAAGTTAATTTTGGACCATGAAAATTACACAAGGAAAATGGCAAAACAATAGGAAATAAAACAGCCTAACTGCAGGCACAAGAGACAGGCACTTGCAAACAAAGTGCTTATTGACTGGCGTCCTTGAGTGAGTACCGGATACAGAAGCGCAGTCATTGGCAGAGCTGCAGACAAGACTATTGCTCAGGAACGTTAAGTCATTATAATAAGACCAACAGAAACAAATGAATGGATGGTTTAATGAACGTAGAGGTGCTGGGAGGGGAACAGACTGAAAGAAGCAGTCCTCCACCATCAAACCATCCGTCTCTCCTGCTAGCTGCTGTGATAACCTTCTCATAAATCTGAGTGTAAATACCCACTGTCTCTCTAGCCAACGCAATCTGTCTCTCTCTCTCAATCTCACACACACACACTAACACAGCCGTACAGTTCTCTCGCCTTGCACCCACGCAACTCTTTTACATAAATCAAACAGTGTATTTATCCATCTCTCTGCCTCTCTCTTTTTTTATGAGAGCCTTTTCCTTCTCCTCACCTCTCAAATTCATTTCCAGTCCATTCTCTGCACTTTCAATCTCAACACTTTTTCCGTCTTTTCACGAGCCTAAACGTCAGAGCTCAAATCTCAAAATCTCTCCTCCTGATCTGATGTTCTCTCTCTTGACACCCAGCCTCGACTGAGCTGATTTTACAGTTCTTATTATGTAACAAGTCAGTTATAGTCAAACATATTTTACATATCGTTCATCTGAGGCCTCTGTTCTTGGTCATACTGTCTCTTGACTATGTTTGGCAATCTTGTAATATTGTAAGCAAGTCATTTTTATGAGTTTTGGTTCCACTAACAGGTTCGTGTGTGTGTGCCAATGGGGACAGAAGACCATAAAAATATACAACAAGCATCAGAGTCGTTGCCATGACAAACAGCAAGCACCTTCTATTTTATTGCTCTGAATCAATCAGTTTCCACACGTGAGTAATTGTTTCATGTTCAATTAAAAATGATTTTTTTTTATCCTGTATTGTACTTTACAGACACAGCATAGATTATATTCTGTCATGAGTCAAAAACTTTGTACATTTATCCATTAAATATAAGTATGCTTTCTGAGCCCAACAAAACAGTCAAAACAATTCAAAAGAAAGTTATACAATCATTGAAAAAATGAAATGAACATTTCTTATCATTAACAGCGTTGAAAATAGTTGCCAGATATTTTTGTGCTAATACTTTTAAAGCTTTGATGAACAGAACAGAACATTTATTTGAAACAGAAATGTTTTTCAGCATTATAAAAGTTTTACTGTCACTTTGATCAATTTAATTTGCCCTTGCTGAACAAAAAAAAAATTAATTTATTTTCAAAAACATATCCTTAATCAACTTTCAGAAGTACACTAGCACTAAAACCCACGAAACGAGATTATTAATGGAGTCTTTAACGAATCACGCCCACATTGTATGAAAGAGGCTTTTTGATGAATTTAATAAAGAATGGTCATTTTTCAGATGAAATGATCAGCATGTTATAAAGGCGTGTTTCCATGATGACTGCGACACTTTGAAGAATTGTATAACTTTGTTCTGATCTTTTATGATCGCTCTGTTGAATTCAGAATGACTGTAATATTGTTTTTTAAACACTGTCCATTTTTTCTTTCTCAGAATTACTACATTAATAAAAGACAAAACTATTAAGCAAGCTAAAAAACTATTTAGTGCAATGAGAATGTGAAACAGAATGACTATGTTCCACAGTCCATAGTTCCATAGTATTTTTTCTCACACTATATAAGTCAATGGCTACCATCAACTGTTTTTCAAAATATCTTCTTTCGTGTTCGGGGGGGGCTATTTAATATTTTTTTTTTTTATGTTTTATTGAAAAAATGCAACATTTTGCTATATTGTAAATATACAATAACTTCTGAAGTATCCAACAAAATTAATTAACCATGAATTCACAATATAAAAATTTCATACATTATTGCTTAAAAAGCAAACAAAATACCATATTATATATATATATATAAATATATACAGTGAGGTCAATAAGTATTTGATCACCCTGTGATTTTGCAAGTTCTCTTACTTAGAAATCATGGAGGGG
>JAUMHE010000068.1:18540425-18554130 GCA_032359235.1 Enteromius mattozi | reverse complement strand
TATATATATAGATAGATAGATAGAGAGAGAGAGAGAGAGAGAGAGAAATCACTATTATAAATATATATATATATATATATATAACTTACTGACCTCAAGCCTTTGAACAGAGGTATAAATACATAACCATATATAGATTTTTGTTTATTCCTATATTTGAAATGTGTTTCTACTTAAACTTTATTTAATCAACTTTTTAGAAGTAGCACTAAAACCTATAAAAGTGTATTGCTGACAGTGACTGCGACACATTACACCCACACTGCACGAAAGAGGCTTTTTGACGGATTTAATCAAGAACGGTCATTTTCAAACTAAGTGCTCTGTGTAAATGATCAGCGTGTTATAAAGACGTGTTTCCATGACGACTGCTTCTGCTTGCAAACCCAGGAACAGCGAGCACTAAAGTTAAAGCATCGAGACGAGGCTGAGCCGGACACATCTCCAGTGGAGAGGCGTCTTAATGCTCGCAAAAACAGCTGATGCACACCTCATAGCTCCCGATGATTGGATATCCAGCTCAAGAATGCCGCGATTGATCCAGAATGGACACGGAGCCTGAGCATATGTACATTTAATTAAAACAACACTATATAAGCCAATTTTAAATCCGCCTGCCTATAGTGCGAGTTTTATTAAAACTTACAGCAAGATTAAAGATCCAAAGATGCACTCTCTTCTTTCTCTCCCTCTTCTAAATTCCTCCCCTCTCTCTTTCATTTTTCCTTTCTCTCTAGCAGTCTGTCTGCTCTATAATTATTTCCATGGTTACCATCAGAGATCTTAGGCTAAGCTCAATGTACAAATGTCTCTTTTCTCTTTCACATTTTCTTTCAGCTCCTCAATTTGCCTGACTGTGTTCGTTAGCATACAATCACTCCCTTTTGAGATGTTTCCTCTTTTAAAGAAATAACCCATGGCAAAAAAAAGATCAGAGAGGAGATCTCTTCGGTCACTCTGTTGTTTCTCAGAGACAGCGATGAGGTTGAACAGAGAACAAATGGAGACTTCTGGAGAGTCTGTCTACTTTTGTTTGAGTTCGAGACTTGATCACTGGGGTCTTTTTTTCTTGACACAAATCTAAGAAGCTAGAGACAAAAAAAGAGTATAAAGTACAGCTGGAGGTGTTTGTTTGTGTGTGTGTGTATGTGTGTGTGTGTGTGTGATTCCAGACATAAATTCTATACATACATGCATACAGGATTCTATACATACAGGAATCTAAAGACAGAAATAACATTAAAGTGAGAACAAATATAGAGTTGTTGTGAAGTATACATATACAATAAAATATAAAATATCTCTTATAAGATATTTATATAAGAATTTATATAAGATCTTATAATATCTGAACTATAGTTATATTGTGAAACATACTTGTAAAATATATTAATTGTAATAATATTTATAATATTTATTATTATTACTAAAAATAAAATAGAAATATTACAAAATAAATTCAATTAATTTAAAATAAAATATTTAATTCAAACTATTTATAATAAATAATAAATATAAAAATATGTTTTAATACGGTAAACATTACTGAATAAAAATGTAAATAAAATATTTTATTTTAATGTATTACTTATTAATATTTCAGATGGTTAAACTAAATAAATGTTAGTACATTTTGAACTTAACATTAATAAATGTTGTATGCAGTATACGCATTGTTCATAGTAACTAATATTGTGACCTATTCTCAGTATTAACTAGTTGCTTATTAACATAAATTACCAGCATACTTGCTGTTTACTAGTACTTATAAAGCATATTAATGACTTATTTTGCATAATCGTATTCTAGACACCTTAATCCTAACCTAAACACCTACCTTACTATTAATAAGCAGCAAATCATGAGTTTATTGAAGCACGTGTCTTCGTTAATAGCTAGAATTGGTTTTCAAACTGAAGTGTGAGGAAGTACTACATTATTTTTATTTCTTACATATTTAGAAGAAATAAAAGACATTTAAATAAACAGCTGAGATAAAGCCAATTCATAACTCAGGACTCAATTTAGTCTCCTGCTTAGAAAGAGCAACCTTTGCTTTTGCATCAGCCTGGTGCGCATAACGCAATCATGTGGTATTAATAAATGCCAGTGTTTTTCCAGGTTTGATGTGAGATGATTTCTTGTATTGGTGGAATCCTGGTAACCAGCAGTGAAGCAAGTGTAAGAGAGAACTCTGCATCACTAGAGTTCATGAATAACGGTTCCACCCACCTCCCCCAGTTTACCACCTACTGGGATCAACACCAAACAGCAGCCGGGCAAGACTAACAAACACCGACACACATCACACAAACACTTACAGCACTGTGTGTGTGTCTCACTCGCTGAGAAATGAACAATTATACACAGAGCTTCACTTTTTATTGCTCAGAGACTGCGCTTATACATCTCAGGAGACTTAATGGAGTTCTCCATTATATTAAGTACCAGCTCTGCCTCAGATGTTTCTCATTAAACTGATAGTCCACCTAAAAAAGAATAAGATTTTGTTGTTTACATCTCATCATTCTGCCATATTTCTTTTTTTCTGCAGAATGCATACAAACAGCACTGTCTGGCGCTCATTAAACTCAATTCGAAAAAAGAAAGAAAGAAAAAAAGAAAGATGATTCTCAAAATATGGGGTGCAAATGTGATTTTTTTGGGTGAACTATTTCTTTAAAATCTTTAACGTAAATAAAACCAGAATAATACACATTTTGTAAAATTAGAGAAATATAAAATTTATAAAGAATTTAAGACAAAGAAGTTAATTATGTTTAAGTTTGATTTTTTTATTTTTATTAAGTACATTATAAAAATTTTAAATTTAAATAAAATATTATTCAAAATGGTAAATAATTAAATAAAAAAATGTAAAATTAAAATTAAATGTAAAATATTTTATTAGTGTAGGTCATGTGACATCAGAGAAAAATTAACGTGTATTATTGAAATATTAACTTAAAATCTCAGGGGTACAATGGATGTAAAGTTCGGGGTAAGCAAGATTAAAACTTCCTATTCCAAGAATCCTAAAAAAGTTCATCATGGTTTTTACAAAACATTATTACTAAATATACTAAATAAAAAATAAAAATAAAAAGTAGCACACCTGTTTTCGACAATAATGCTAATAACAATAAATGTTTTTTGAGCACCCAATCATCATATTATAATTATTTCATGTTATCACGTGACTGCTAGAGAAAGTTATTTTAAATTGAAATAACATTTCACAATATTACTGTTTTTACTGCATCTTTTATCAAATAAACTCAGCCTGGGTGAGCAAAAGAGATTATTGAAATAAAAGGGCAAAATGAAATAAAATGAAGACAAGACAAAAAAATTTGATCCCCCTTTAACGAACTTAAAATTAATAAATAAATAAATATTTAATTAAATTTAATAATAAAAAATATATAAAATTATCCAAGGCTACAAAGCAAAATAAATTCCAATAGAAATACAAAGCATAAATAAAAAAGTATAATTAATTTATACTCAGTAGGTTTTTGAGTTGCTGTACATATATAGCATAGTTGGAGACACATTACTAAGGTCTTTTTCTTAGGAGAGAAGTCTTCATTTGCTCTAAGAAAAACAATTAAGATATTAAAAAGATCTTCAATTTCTTTCATATTCACACACAGTAACTGCTTCAAGTTTGTTAGCATCAACGCTCCTTCAGCTGTGAGAGCTGATGCAGAAACCCAGAGCCCACACACACTGTTCATATGGAGACTACATTCATACATCAAACATTATGTGTTCTTTCTTCCTCCACCCTGTCATGGTTGCACCACTAATGTAATCTCTTTCTTTCTGAAAAGGTGCATTGCTGGATTATGTAACAAGCCTTTTTTTCCCCTGGCTAATCTGACATGACTGCATTTGCTACTTGTTTTGAATCCTAGCAAACAAGCTCTGCAAAATGCCAAAGGGACAAGCACGCAACTAAACACCTCAGCCAGTTTTATTACTGCTCTCAAAGGCCACTTTTTTATGTCTGTCCAGCCCTCGTGCATCTTCGGGCTCGAATCGAACTCCCCACTGATGCCATCGCTCCGAGGGAGAAGGAATCGGACGCTTGCATGACCAGAATGAATTCCTGTGTGGATGTTTGGCCAAAGAGAGACCAGATCTTGACCTTTGCTAAGCCACACAGAGAGGACATTATTACTCCTGACATTTGCACACATTTCTTTGTGGTTTTTATGCCTGCGACTGTGACCGCCATTTGAAATCAGTTCAAGACAGACAAAATGATAATGAAGATGATGACAGGCATTACAATGGCTGCTAGAACTAAACTACTTGACATAATCGACAACTGATTTGAGACACCTGCAAGAGACAGCTCATCTTAACTCTAAAAATCCACTTTAGCTCAGCATGAATTTGTTATGGCCAATAATAAATGGTAAATATTAAAGCAAACTCATAAGCATGCTGAAATTCAGACCTGCTGCATGATCACTAATGTGATATTGCTTTTAAGAAATGAATCAGGAATCTATGAATCAGTATGCATCCCAGAGCTACACATACATACATAGGGCTTACTGAATGAATCAGTGGTTTTGAACAATTAAGATGAGTGAATGATTAAATAAATTGCTCATAAAAATAGCTACATGTTTTGTTCCTAAATAAATAAATGCTTTTGAATTCTGTTATTGAATAAATCAGATGAGTAAATGACTGTATGAATCACTCACAAATAAATAATCCTCAATCTGTTTTGAATGAATCAGATAAGTTAATTATTTAACGATTTAAAACTTTGTTTCTACATAAAGCAGTGTTGCAAACAAATCAAATGAGCAAAAGATTGAATGAATCACTCATAAGTGAATGGTCCTTGATTCTACGTTTGCATGAATCAAATGAGTGGATGATGTAATGAATGAAAATGAATGAAAGGCAGTCACATGTTTTGTTTTTTAAATAAAATAATGTTTTTGAACAAATCCAATGAGCAAATGATTTAATGAATAACTTGATTCTGTTTTAGCATGAATCAAATGAGTGAATGATTGATGAATCACTCTTAAATGAATAATCCTCAATTAATTTGTTTTTGAATGAATCAGATAATGAATGGTATAATGAATCATGAATGAACATTCCACAGTGAAGTGTTTAGTGAATGATTTAATGACTCACTCATAAATGAATGGTCCTTGATTCAGTGTTTGCATGAATCAAATGAGTGGATGATTTTTTGATTCACTCACAAAAAACAGTTACTTGTTTTGATCCTGAATAAATCAGTGCTTTTGAATGAATCGGATGAGTGAAAGAATGAATGAATCACTCATAAACGAAAGTTCCTGAACGAATCTGTTTTAGAACAAATTATTTAATGAATCACTCAAATGAATGTTTTAAAGAACCACTTACAAAGACAATTACTTGTTCCTTGATGATCCTGTGTTTTTAAATGAATTGCATGAACAAATGATTCAATAACTCATAATACAATCACTTTTCGCCACCTATTGGTAACGATGTAACTTGCAAAAAGAGTCCTTGAAAATTATGAGAACTTTGTCTAAAGTTAAATATGAAACATTAAAAAATTTGAATAATACTTCTTAAACTAAATATTATTATATACATACTCATCAGGCCCCTTTTGTGTATCTCTCTGTATTACACCCTTTAAAATATTTCTGTACATTTCATTTATTAATTTGGTATAGACATATTGCATAATTACAATATTTATTTGTGTCAATGTTTCTCATTTAAATAAAAATTGAGGCTTCACATCATTACATGCAATTTGAAGATTCACTGAAGATTACAATTATCTGTTTATTAAATTACTAGTGTTTTTAAAGACAAACTTTAATAGAGCATTAGATGATGGCAAAATAGGTCAAATGAGCATGCACGATTAAATATCTAATGTCATATTGTGATGTAAAAATTACCAATACAGTACAAGTATATAGTTCAAAAACAAAAGAGAAACCACTGTAACATTCATACATGAAAGTAAACAAGCTTAACTCTGATTTCTTGTTGACATTTAGGAATAAAGGTGACAGACAGGAAGCAGATTTTATGTGACAGACGAGATAAGGCAGGATAAACAGACCAGCAGAAAACTGGCATCAGTCTGAGCAAGAGGAATGATGCTGAAATGAGGACGCACTTGAAGCGTGCACAGTGCCACCTGGCTAGGCCCTGTGCCAAAACTGTTGTGTAAACTGGCAGTGCCATGCATATGCACGTGTGAACATACAAATGCACGCATGCACATTCGGGAACATTATCTCGCAGTCGCCTTGCACTTAACGATCGCACACAAACACACGCAGCTATACACACGCATGCACAATTACTGTCACACGCGTCCACACGCATTAATCTGCTCTGGCATGTCGCTCGACACCCGCAGTGATGGAGTGTAAGAGCGATTCTCGTGCAGCCTTTTGCACAGTGATTCTGAAGAAAGGAGATATAAGCGGCAAGCTGTACCCTGACAGCCCTTCCACTCCCCACCCTCTCGGAAAGGATCTGCACCAGCGGGGCCGCAGTGCTGCGAGCACATCATCATTTAGAGCAGTAATGGCTCTAGTCTCCATGATGCAGGAAGGCAGCTGGAGAGACTGCAGGCTTTGGCCCAATTCGCCTGCTTATGCTATGCACTAAAAGTAAAGTATGCACTTTTTTGTAATGGGACACTGCATTATTTTGAATGGGTAGCAAGCGTATTAATGTAGTAGGATGTAGCAAGGGTGTAGGTTTGATTTTGACATTGGTTGGGGCTGGGGAGTATTGTCTACTGTTACGTCCCCACCAATCTCAACATTTTTGCATTTATGATAGACTTCTGACCACAGTTTCATGCCATCTTTACGATAGCTATTCATAAGCTTTTTTATGTTAGCTTATTCATCAGACAATAATTGCAACATTTTGATTATGCAAAACCGACATTACAGCAGCAGTTTTAAAGATGTTTTTTTCTACATTAACCACAGGTTAACCATGGTATTTGGTTTATTCTTTTTTTTTTTATGTAAATCAAGTAATTCACAATATGACTGAAATGACTCAAATGATTCATGATATGAGCTCTGAACTCCTGATCTATGGTCCCGATCTGAATAACAATTCACGGGTATCCTTCAAAGTATTTAAATGAAATGATACATGCTCTGAAGTTTCGATCTGAATTAAAAGATTTGTGAACCCGCTCTGAAGATCTAATTCAAATGATTTGCGATATGTGCTTTGAAGTCTCGATCTGAATTAAATGATTCACGATACACAATCCAATTGGAGCACTTCAAACAGTGAATATTTTTGCAACACAATGGTTTAACTGATTCAGAGTTTAGAAAAGCTCAATTTCAAGAACATAGGCTTCTTTTTCATAGTGTACTTCTAGTGTATTAGTGTAACTTCTCAGGTAATATCAATGGAATTAACTATTTCAGATGCGGCCGAAATTACACCAATAATGGTAACACATAGGCTATATAGGCCTATATTTAGCCTAATTGTTTGATAAAAATTATTGCTAGGGACAATTTAGTAGTTGCTGGATATTGGTAGGTACATGTCCCTAGTGTCCTGGGATGTAGTACTACAAAAAAGCAACACAGCCCACTTTGACACATTTTTACATGTGCCCTGTAAACATTAACTGGTATTTTACAGGATTTATGACCAAAGCATGCCCTTTTTGGTGACAGGAAAAAGGGACATGTTACCCATTTTTATTCATTTATTTATTTTAGTTCCTTCATGGTTTTATAGTATTCTATATCTGCATACTGTATACTTGCCCAGTCTGATAGTATGCTGTTTTAGAGCTTTTTAACAGTATTTGTTGTATAAGAAATGTGAAATATTATCACTTAAATTCACAAAAAAAATGTTCTGGAGAAACAATAAAGAAACTAAATCTAACAAAATATGTCTCCTGTTGGCAATCTTGGCAGCATATTTTGCAAGTTAAAGTTACAAAATCACCACGCTGCATCAAATAAGTCATGACATCAAGTCTTCACAGAGCACTGAGTGGTTATTTTAAGAGCTGCTCTTAAGTTCTTTTAGGACAACAACCTTTAATTGAATACTGGTAGCTATCAAATAAAACAGAGCACTTGAAGAACCTCATTTCTCAGTATGAAGGTCAAATCTACAACGGCAGCCGATATGAGCCATCAGATAAGTCATCAAGACGATTCAGCACTTCTTGCTCATGACAAACAGTGAACCTACAAGACCAGCATGTCCTCTAAAAGTACAGCACCAGCCTTCAGACACAAACACTTTCATTGTGGATTTCTTATATACAGTTTTACACCATTACAAATTCAGCAAACAAATTTGAATGTGCAACTTGATTATCAAATATAAATATTTTTCAGAAGATGCATTTAAAGTCTAAAGGGTGATGCATCTGTGTGTGATCACTTCTATAATCCTACAATGGATCTACAGCATCCACTGCCACAAAATCAGTGTGATCATTCATATAAATCAATACCAGTCAGCGTTATTATTTTTTGTGGTAGATCTCTAGATACCAGCGCATTGGCCTCTGGACACACTGGCACCATGATATGCCTGTTGCATATTTCATATGACAGAACATATGAGGCAATAGCACTGGAGCAGAACCGCAAAAGCAACAGCAGTGAAAATGAATTGCGTGGCCTTGTGTGACCTCTGCCTTTGGGGGAGCCGCAGATGTCAGTTTCGTATAATCAATATATGGTGCATCTGTAATCATTCAAAAGTAGTCTCACAGTTTACAGTAGAAGATGTGCCTGGAAGGGGAGCCAGACACATGGAAAAGTTTCGGTTTTAAAAAAAATACAATTCAAAGAAGGTCTGAAATGTCCGAGAGGGAGCGTGCAGACAGAAAGAGAGCGGGCCGTCCTCTCTGTGGCAGAGCACTGAAGGTCGAGCTGTGCACAGAACCGTTAAATCCTGAGACGCAGAGCCAGACGCTCATTAGTTTAGCCCAAAAAATAATAATTAATTCAAAAACTGACTTCCTTTCAATGGATAAGCTAGAATTTGATTTGAAATGGCCACATTCAACATAGTTCAAACTTCATAGTTAAGGCATTCTGGGAATTTACCTAACTTTCTTTCTTTCTTTCTTTCTTTCTATCTATCTGTCTATCTGTCTATCTATCTATCTATCTATCTATCTGTCTGTCATCCATCAATCTACAAATATGCACAAATTATACAAATTATAAAGGTGGCATTTCTATCACCTGGTTGCCTAAAATACAGCAATTATGTTGTTACTGCACCAAAATCAGAGTATTTTCATTTTTAGAATATTTTACTTTTACTTTATGCTCCACTACATTCCAGAAAAATATGCCATTCCTTGTTAAATCAAAGTGAAGCCATTAAGAACTGTGAATGAAAAAATATGTCAATCAGTGTCAATAGTAAAAGTCACAGTCACTCTTTTTTCACATAAAAGTTTAATATTTCAGCCTGAAACACTGGTGCAACTGTGAATATAAAAATGATTTTTTTTGTCCAAACAGCTTTCATTCTCTTCTGTTGTTCACATATTCTCTCCTCAGGAAGTTTACTTTCTGTCTGCGGCTGTGCCAGACGCAGCTTGGGTCATGAATATTAATGTTGCTTTGAGACGTTTGCCCTAACTGATTTGCTGAAGGCGGACGTTGGTAGGTGAGAACGCTAGCCGTGTGGGATTACAGTTTACCAGTTGTGTGTTTGTTCAGCCCACTGTCAAAGAAACCGGCTGATCCAAATTTTAAGCAGCAAGCTAAAAATTTTTCCTTCACACTGTGAAAAACCAAAATGAACCTCTTTAAAATATAATGATCGTCACTCAAAGAGTGTTCTTATAATCATAGTTAGTGGTTGTTTTGTCCCTGTAATGAAATAAATCAAACTGCCTCAGAAAATATTTTTGAAATATTTGTAAAATACATTCTAAACTGTGCAGCTTAAGATTTTTTTTTATTATTATTATTGAGAATGTATACAATAAAAAAAAATACATATTGTAAAATGTACCTCAAGGCAGAATTATTATAGATAATTGAACAAAACTGTAAATAAATAAATAATAATAATAACAAATTGTTACTTAAAATACAATAAACATGAAGCTTATTTTAACAAATGAAATAAACAACAACAACAAAAACTACTAAAAAAGTTAAAATCACAAAATTACTAAAACAGAAAAATGTAAGAATATTTTAAATATTCTTTTATTTCAAAAATTCTAAATATTAGTTTTGCAATTATAATATTGCTTCAAGAAACAATAGCGCTTTAAATATATCATATAATATAAATACAAATATTTAAAAATACAAATTAAGCAATTTTACTCAAATACATCTATGTAAATAATTAAGCATTTTTGCAATGCAAATATATTAATATTAGCATTCATTTAGGAATTTATTTTATATTTTGAAATATTTATATGGGGCAAACTATAACTTTTGTACTTTGAGTTCTTTTGGTCCTTTTCTCAAATAGGAATCTAAAATTTTTTTAATAAAGCAATATTAATTCTTCATCAGCTGTCCACACAATATTTAAAACATAACCCATTCCAGTTTGCTTGCTCCAATTGAACTCAGCAGACAGAAAATACCACATGACATTGTGGTGGCGTTTATGTGCGCTCCTCTCATGAATACAATAATTCTGTCGTGACATGAAGGCATATGAGGAGGTGGACCCTCTGCCACAGGGGACATGGGCGAGAATGGCATTTTTTTAAGCAAAAACAGCGCAGAAATTCCTCATGCCACTTCATCCTCAAGACTACACAATGTTCATTCTGTCAGAGGAAAAGCTGCCTATGTTCTGAATCAATAATTCATATTGTTACATGTGTGTGAGGAACAGGGGAAGAAAGGGTGAACAAAAGAGAACAGGCCTGACTAAACTGTAGACTCGCCTTTGGCATCCTGCAGGTACAAAGAAATGTTTTCATTAAATGAAATATTGGAAAATGAAATGAAGTCTTGCTAGAAACAGGAAGAGGGACAGAAAGCCAATCAGCGGGAGAATCTGTACAAATGTAAGCGTAGAGGTTTCTGACCAGATATTGCACTATGGAGCACTAGTTTTTAACTAAACCCTGAACTCTGAGCACATAAAACTCACATCAGCAATAAGATTATGGCTGTGAGCTCAGCATAAAGAAACTGAGACTATCTGAGGTGGGTTTCCCAAAAGCATGGTTAGCCTACTATGGTCGCAAGTTCCGTCGTTACCAACATAGTTCAACAATTCGGTGTTTCCCGAAAGCATAGTTTAAACAAACGTTCGCAGTCAACGTCACAAACATATGCTGTTGGAACCACAGCTTTGGACCTGTGGTTAGAAGCATAGTTTCTTGTTAGTAAGATGTATGGGCTTTAATAAATATGCTCTTGGGCACAAGAAGAAAACTAACATGCATTACTATCGTTTTCTTCCATTCTATCTAAATATAAAATGTGTTTTAATTATGTATTTTTGTGCGTCCATTCTAAACGCTATTTTTGAAAAGTGTGCATGTGCACAAAAGACTAAGGGAACCTCGGAGTATGATGTAAGAGGCAACCCCCGATGATTCAAAGATCAAATAAAGCATAATGACAGTGAACAAAAAAATAGTAAATTAGTCAATGTGTCATGTTCAATACAGCAGCATATTGGAGATTTCTAATCAGTTAAATAGTATAAGTTATTCTTCCTCCACATGCGTGTGACGTCATTAACAATGGCCCTATGTTGTTGAACTAATGTGGTTCAAACAATGGAGATGCGACCGTGTTCGGAAAACAGTCGTAGCTAGTTCGTTTCCAAAACAATGCATCGTACTATGGTGGTTAATCAGCGAGTTACATCGCCGTTCGGGAAACGCACCCCGATTGGAAAACAAGCACTGAATGTAGTTGTTATGATGTTGCCCTGCCAAAAAAATAGATCAGGGAAAAAATAATGGATTTAATATACACCTTCATACTTGGAGTGTAATGAAGACAAAAATATCATTTCATTAAAAGACTAGCTCAACAAAAATAACGCACCCACCATTCAAAAGTTCCCCTTCAGTCGAGTCTCTCCGACGTTACATATGGGAACTCGCCTGAGAGTCCAATCGCCTTCGGGTATTAAGAAAAGGCCAATGATATTGGCGTGCACATGATTACATCCAGGTGCATCTCGTCACTGCGTGAGTATAAGAGAGCCTGGATGTAGTGCACCTGCAGCTTTTCGCTTCGGAGCCTCGCTGCTTATGCTGTGTTCGGGTGCAACGAAGAGATTTTCAAGGAGGAGTTCCTGCGAGTTTCATGCTCTTCTCTTCACTTCAGCAGAGATCGTCTGGGTGGCTGATTGTGAACCCCGCGGGCTGGTAGCATTTTTAAAGGCTGTTTAAAGAGCAACCAGCTTTTTGCAACAACAGCAAGAGACCTGTATCTGAGTGCACGGTGTGCCGCGAGAGGTCCTCCCTGGGCAAACCGGGTGTCAAAAAGAGCAATTTCCCGCGGTTGGTAAGGCATTTACCAACACTCAACCGTGCAGCCGATCAGCTCTCATGGCAGTCCACCCACCCTGGAATGGCGACTCCACCCCCAGGAAGTCCAGCTGATTTGGAGCAACTTCGGCGAGGCCAAGGTAGACCTTTTTGCCTCCCCCGAGTCTGCCCATTGCCAGTTGTTTTATTCCCTCACCGAGCCCTCGGCAGGGATGCACTGGCTCACAGCTGGCCTCCGGGTCTCAAGTACGCCTTTCCCCTAGTGAGCCTCCTTGCACAGACCCTGTGCAAGATCAAGGAGGACGAGGAGCAGGTTCTGCTGGTAGCGCCGTACTGGCCCTCCCGGACCTGGTTTGCCGACCTAGTGCTCCTCGTGGCAGCCCCTCCTTGGAAAATCCCCTTGATGAGAGACCTTTTCTCTCAGGGGATGGGCACTACCTGGCACCTGCGACCCGATCTTTGGAACTTGCACGTCTGGTTCCTGGACAGGACGCGGCAGACCTCTCCGGCCTCCCAGAGGCTGTGATCGATACCATCTCTCAGTCTAGAGCTCCCTCCACGAGGCAGGCCTACGCTTAAAGATGGAGTCTGTTCGTCGACTGGTGCTCCTCTCGCAGAGAGGCTGTGTCCTCCCGCATCTTAAGTTGACTACAGGCAGCAAGGGATAGCGGGGGGCCAGCTGGTGTCGGCTTGCTGCGCCACTCCTACGGGATCCGTGCGCCATTCCTCCAGGATCCGTGCGCCATTCCTCCAGTATGTTCCCCACGAGTGAACCTGGTTCCTCCAAGCCCCACAGTCAGGGCGAGAAGCGGGGTAGTCCCTGACTGTGCTCCTACTGGGTCTCCTTCGCCCAGTAGGTTGTGGCTACAAATCTCAATATCCACAGTCAGCCAGAAGGCCGTGTTTTCCTTCATATATCCATTTATTTTTTTATATATTGTGTTACCTAAATTTCACATGTAAAAGACTGTGTATGTGCTACATGTTCTCCGCCCCCCCAACCCATGCTTCAGTACAACTGGCATCCCTGTGGGGCCCCCTCTACTGGCCCCCAGGGCATTGGGAAGGTTACGTGCAGACTCCTCTGTTGACACGCTTGCCTGTCGGCACGGGGGGTCTCTGCGTAACACGACTCCAGGGTCGTGGCCTTTTCCACGAGTCTGTTCCCATATGTAACGTCGGAGAGAC
>JAUMHE010000068.1:18514035-18536783 GCA_032359235.1 Enteromius mattozi | reverse complement strand
AGTCGTGGTATTGAAGGTGGAGAGTGCTGGGTATTCACTCCCCCCACCCACAATCCCTGCCGGACCTGGGACTCGAACCCCCTGGCATTTTCACAGTGAAATTCATTGATGCACTACAGGAAAATGGATTGCAGCTTCAAATATATTTTAATTTGCAATTTAATCATGATCACGACTTCTGATGCTGGCTGGCTGGCTATTTATACATATTCATATTTGTCAAGCTTTCACGCTGTCAGTTGCCAGATGTCTAAATACCACGATCAGCGGTTTTCTCTTAAAGGGATAGTTCACCCAAAAATTTGAATTCTGTCATTAATTTCTCACCCTCATGCTCTTCCAAACCTGCAAGAACTTTGTTCATAGTTGAATAAATCTGACCCTGCATAGACAGCAATGCATCATAGAATCTTTGCACAGAAAAAGAATTATAGCTTCATAACATTGAGGTTGAACCGCTGATGTCACTATTTTAACAATGTCCTTACCAACCTGATCTCATGGCAATTCGTTCATATTTTACGAGGTGGCTAATTCGTACAAATTTGTACGACCTCACTCGTATGAATTCATACAATTTCTTCTAAATCGTACATATTTTGTGAGTTGCCAATTCGTAGGAATTAATACGAATGACCTAAACCTAACCCCGCCCCTAAACCTACCTGTCACGGGTTTTAGACAAATCGTACAAAATCGTACAAGCGAGGTCATACTAATTAGTACGAATTAGCACGAATTTGGCACCTCGTACGAATACGTACAAATTGGTCATGAGACTGTGTTGTCCTTTCCACTTTTCTGGGGCATGAAATGTTTCTGTTGGATTGCTGTCTACGGAGGGTCAGAAAGCGGATTTCATCAAAAATATCTTAATTTGTGTTTTCCAAAGATGAATGAAGGTCTTACAGGTTTGAAATGACATGAGAGTGAGTATTAAATGACAGAATTTTCCTTTTTGGCTGAACTATCCCTTTAAACGGATATTTCTGCCTACTGTTTTACTTCATTCTCTCAACCTGGCAAACTTTCACAAACACTCTCTCCAATGCTGATGATCTGAATACAAGTTATTTTGTAATTTGAAATAACTGTAATTAACACTGCACTGCTTTCACATTTGTGAGAAGTTTCCATAATGTGAGTGTGTTAATGTATCATTGATATAGTAAATCAGGATGAGGAAAAATATAACTCATGTGAGCTGACATTTTCTAGATTTATGCTTATGAAAGTGATATAATTCTGATGAAACATAACTACAAATAATAAATCATGATAATTTACCAAGTTTAATTTCTGAGCAAAATAATTTTATGAGCATTTTATTCATTTTCATTATTAATATGCATTATCATGCAGCCCTATTTAATAATTTGAACAGCTTTTGATCAAATTCAGGTGGGGAAAAAAGTTGTAGGAAGATTTTTAAAGATGTATACTGTATGAATATAATTAATATCGAATGACTTTACTTAAGAAACTTTTTCTGACCTGTACAAAAACTATATATTTTTAAAAAATATGATAACCATAAAGTTCAAAAGAACAACATTTATTTTGAACAGAAATATTATAATGTCTTCACAATCACTTTTTATTCCTGTTTATGAATAAACCGAGGAAAAAAAAAAATCTTATACGGTACTGTATTTCAATCAAAATTTGGCAAACTCAGTATAAGCTGTTCTTTACAATTGCTCATAATATCAACCTATGACATTTTTTTAAACAATACCGGGCAGTAAATGGTCAGTTCGTGGGCTAACATTAACCTCAGGCTCAAACCATTAGGTCAAATTGACTTTCACACTCTTCCCAATCATTCTTCTAATGTTTTACCATATGGTATGGGCTTTCATAGACTCCAGCCAAGAAGAAAAAAAACAAAAAAAAAAAAACAGACACAATATGTACCCAAGAACCTTGTGCCTTGTGTTTGGCCTCTAATAAACACAGCAAACACATCTTTCCTCAAACATAAACAAAACAGCTGAGTTACATTTTATCCGGCATTGTACCTCACAGACCGTATTTCTCCTCAAGACTGTAAACGTATAACTCATGCGCAGACTTTGATATTGATGGCACTGTGGTTTCATCAGGTTTTAAATCGAGCTGTAAGGCTGTCACACATTCAGCTCTGGCCCTGTCAGCCAAGGCGAGAGCAATAAAGCAATTACTGTGGCCTTTGACTTTTCTACTTCATCCCTGTTCTTCTATAAAACTCACAACCGGACGACCCTCCCACTCTTTCGCTCCAAAAACTACAGCTCAGAGTCGATATTCTGCCCCGGTGTCCTCTCGTTCCATGAGCTCCTACCCTCTGAACCTCCAGCCAATCAGAAACAGCCTTGACAGATGGTGGCAGCATCAGAGGGATGCTGGACCGGCACAGGACACTTCTGTCCAGACTCACACACACACATTTATCAGATTTCCTCCAAGCACTCCAGAACAACAGGGAAAGGCACTCACAGAACAGATCACTGGACTTAAGCAGCCGTATGTCTGCGAGAATTTATGCACAGACAATTGGACTTTTCATTTTTTTGCTTTCCATTTGTTGGAGCTAGTGGAAAAACGTCTTCAGCAAATGGAAAAGAAAGTCCAGTTGCTTTTAAATAAACTTGTGCACAAATCAAATCCAATAAACAGTATTTTAAATTGATGTACTATTGAGAATTATTGGGATACTATTATATTTGTATTAATATTTTTGATCATTTTTTTTATTTCTCATTTTAATAGTAAAGTTTAATTAATTTTCTTGCAGTGGGTTTTGTCATTTGTAGTATTTTTGTATGCGTGTGTGTGTGTGTATAGATATATTAATTTAATAATCCAGTTTTACTTATTTCAGTACAAGTTAAATTATATTTTAAAAATTGTACCATGCTGAAATAAAAAATATTTTTATATTTTATTTCAGGTAATGACAAATGTTTTTATGGTTTTAAAATTGTAATTTTTAAATTTGTCATTTACATTAAATTGACAAAAAGTGACACTATAAGGACATGTATAATGTTACAAAAAATCTATTAAATCTTTTTTTTTATTCTTTTTGTTCATTATAGAGCCTTTAATAATGTTTCCACTAAATATCACTATTTTTAGCATATTAGAATGATTTCTGAAAGATCATGTGACACTGAAGACTAAGAAATTCAGCTTTGCGTCCAAGAAATAAATTACATTTGAAAATATTTTAAGACAGAACACAGTTATTTTAAATTGTAATAATATTTCACAATAATACAGTTTTTTCTGTATTTTTGATCAAATAAATACAGCCTTCGTGACCAAAAGAGAAATGTAAAATTCAAAGCTAAAACAAATAAGCAATGACAGAATTTCCATTTCAAGATGAACTATTTCTTGAACATGACAGCAGGCCACAAAATGATTCAAACAAAAACCGCAAACACAGTACTGCGCCACTGCTCTGAGCCGTATCCCCACCGCTGGGCCGTATAACACACTCACTACAGCGTGCTGGGCTCCCGCTTGACAGTGAGCCAGCTGAAATCTTTTCCGCCATGGAAATAGCCTGTCACATCCAGCTCTGTCCTGACAAGGAGTCCTGGAGAGCTGGAGGAGCTGCCCAGCGCTGCCCTGTTCAGCGGCACTCTCCACCATCTAAGAAAACTGCTCAAGATAACAACTAAAGACTTCAGAGACAGAATATAAAATTATTTATTTGAAGGGAATTTGTGAAGTGACTCTATTCCAACTTAACAGAAGGTAAGATATGTTAGTGTTTATCCAAAGCAATAAAGCTAAAGAGAACTACCTTGGTTTTGTTTGTCCTTTGTTTACCACTTTATCATATACATATGTCTGTCACTAATTATGGATTGAATATTGAGGACTAGTCATGGCAAAATAAATGACAGAAATTTACTCACAATTGCTGCCCTGCGGCAAAACATGAGCTGGGCGCTATACATGTATTAATTTTTTCTCTTACCTCCGTGTTCATAAGCGCTGCGCAGAGCAGCTATGTTTACAGCGGTAATCAAAGGAAGCGCTATATTGAGAATGTTCCTTTAGCGCCATCTGCTGTCAGAGACCCAATTTGCATGTTCTTTCAGTCCATTTGCTGTTTTTCTTTCGCCCAGATGTTTTATGTAGCATTATTTCACGCGTCTAAAGTGAGATCATTTTATTTTCTGGCTAAGGTCTTGAAATCATGTTTTTTTTTTTAAAGTTATATGAAGTTAAAATACATATTTAACTAAGGTCTTCTAAAAAGTGATTCCAATTTGTTTTTTTCTCATATCGCGATATAATATCGATATCGTCTCGACTGTGGAGAATACAGTGATATGAATTTACGTATCATATTGCCCACCCCTAATGAGGGCTGTTGCCTTTTAGATCAAACATGAGAGAGCGCGACATGGTCAAGTCAGTGGACGATGAGTTATTTCCGTAAATATAATGATCCTGCCAAATTGCTTGAAAAGGTATGTCTGTTCCGTCTGTATAATCTCCATAAAACCACCGACTCACCACTTATAACTAGTCCAATTGCTTTTTAAAGGGGGGTCCCCTGGTAAAACTGGCTTTCCAAGAGGTAAAATACACTTTTTTTTGCTGAGGTACATTATTGTGTTTGCTTTAATCTGTGGACATGAAACACAACCTACGGCAACAGTGTTAACGTTGCCCAATTCAGCAGGAGAACCGCAGACTTGGTAACACTGATCATCTCAGTGAGCTTTTACGAGGCTTTACACATGCGCAGTAAGTTGAATTGAACATTTTCCGTTGTTTCAGTGTGGATGAACCTTTTGGAAAATGCATAATGTGGATGGAGAGCATTTTAAAACAAAAACTCAGTTTTCGAAAGTGTATCCAGATTAATGGCCCAAGACATAAATGTGCTTCTGTTTCACATTAAATGGGCTTCTGGTTTCAAAACAGTCGATAATCCATAATAACACTTTAAAAAGTCCATCTGCTGTTGTCCTCTCACACATTAAATTCCACCAACGTATTTGTTTACAACCATTTTGACTGTTTTCGCTAGTAAACAATGCTTAATCTGTGCATATTTCTCTCCTGATTCAATTGAGAACAGGATGAAGCAATTTTACAGCCACTGCAACGGTTACAAGATAAAACGCTTCAATGATGGATTTCTTTTCTAAAAATACATAGCTTTTCACTTGACAAGATATTAATTGATGGATTGGAGTAGTGTGCATTATTGTGATGTTTTTAATTATTTAATCATTCTGACGGCACCCATTCACTGCAGAGGATCCACTGGTGAGCAAGAGATGCAATGCTAAATTTCTCCAAATCTGTTCTAATGAACAAATAAGCTCATCTACATCTCAGTTGGCCAGAGGGTGAGTAAACATTCAGCTAATTTAAATTTTTGGGTGAACTATTCTTTGATGTGCCCATGGTTAATGATTTCTGAATGACCCGTTTTGGAATGAACGTTCTGAATGAACTAGGAAAGAGGCTTTGGGTTGTAAGAGTACAGTAATTGCCTCAGTAACATTTGCTTTGTTTAATTAGAAGCTGTTCTTCAAATGCATCTGTTTGAGCACATGCAGCACCCCTGACATCGCAGACACAAACGCCGCAGGTGCCTCTTCATGTTCTCCATCACAAGCGCTGGGTGTCATTGGCTAGCATGCTTCTGAGAAGGTGTTACTATTCTTTGGCTGTGGGCTGTGGGTGCTGATGTGTGCCGTGCACATGAGGATCAGGCCAGGGATGGGTCAGTCTCACATTGTCATTACGCAGCCCAACAGGAGAAACACTGATTATTCACATCGCTGCGCTCCAAACAGTGCTAAAAATAACTCACACACTATCTCCAGATGCCCCAGGCAGGTATGCACAGAAAAGAGAGTAGATGCAAGTTTCATAATCATATCTGTGTTGCATTAGCAGATGTCAATAGTCTGTTTTACAGTAGGCTGAAAGTTTGTGCTTTGATGCGTGCACAGAAGCATTTCTATGTTCATGTACCGTGATGGACATGTGACCTTACATCATAATGGACTTTAAAAGGCAGGAATGTGTCATCCAGCAGTAGCACGAACCAAATGTTACTTCTCAGAGGATGCTCTTATATAGCTCTGGAGATTTACATATCAGCTTTGTCTCTGATGTTTCTCCAAAAATGCATTTATAAATGGATACATATAGACAATATTTGACATATGGTTCCTGGTAAGATATTTAACAGAAAATATGAAAAAATGTAGAAGTGCTTAAAGCAATCTCTCCAAAAGCCCACTATCCAAAGACATCTCAACCAATCAGATGCTAGCAAACACGAACATGCAAAATGATTGACTTGTTTAGAATGTTCCTGACTGGCTAGCTTTCAGAATGGATAAAATAATCCTTTGTTTGTTTATGTTTCTCACCGAGAGGTCAAGGTTTAGCTGGTTACCATGGGTTAGTTAGCTCCTTCTGACTGATGGCAAAAAACGATGGCCATCATTCTGAAGGCAAAATAAAAAATAAAAAAAGTCCATCAAGTGAAATTCAAAAGAAGATGTGTATTGCAGTGAACTGGATATTTTGCTTGCAAAATGTAATTTACAAATGCTTCATAGTTTTACATTAGATGTTTTGCAATTGCCTAGGGTCTAAAAAGGTCTAATTTTGATATTTCTGATAATTATAGGATTATAGGATTTCGTACAATTTGTCTAAAATGTATGAACTTGAACCAATGAGGTCGTACGAATTCATACGAATTAGCCACCAAGTAAAATACATACAAATTGCAGTGAGGTCGGGCTGGATAACCCATTCTACGATTTCAGTTAAATTAACTCCTATAGGCCAGACCAACATTTTTCCAACAGTTTTTGACATCACACTAATTATTCTTGCGCCAGTCAAGCAAACATCTATTGGGATGTATCTTTGTCATCATCGTCCAAAAGGCAAAAACTATTTCAAAATGCATTGTTTTGTTAGCAAAAGTCTGAGTTTTCTAATCTCATTGCTCTCTAGGAGAAACAGCTGAGATGTGAAAAGAGATTAAAGTGTGGTTTTTCATTGCTAATTCCCAGTGCACACTGGAGTTCTGAAAAGAAAGGCCACACTCTTGCAGCACTGATCGATAGCTGGAAGCTCCTGAAGCAGCGCTCACATCTACCTGCTCATCTCCACACGGCGTCACTGTAGCTGCACTTTACAGCTCCCGCCCCCCAAATCTACATACAGGAAACAAGGTTACTGCCCAAGAGATGTCACTTCCGAAACACCCACTCTCTCTCTCTCATTCTCACCCACACACCCCCAGCTTATTGCCATGACAACCGGGAAAAGAATAGAATATAAGTGAGTGTTAAAGAGACAGATGATCAGAGAGAGAGGGGGAACGAGACAAGGATAGAACTGGACGAAAAGAGAGAGAGAGAGAGAAAGAGAGAGAATGATAAAACGTGTGGGAGAGAGAAAAAAGCGAGAGACGGAGAGGGAGAGAGAAAAACAGAGACGGAAACGAGAAAGAGAGAAAAACGAGCGGTTTCGAGAGAAACGGAGGGAACGAGGACACTTTTTTGGGAAAAGAGAGACCATTTCTTGTTCCCATAGCAACCTAGCCATCCATGAAATACTCTGTTTCTCTTTCTCTCTCTCACTCTTCTGTCTTTCGCTCTCTCCGTTCGCTATGTATAGCTCATAGTATGTATATGACAGCAGAGATCTGATGAGTGAATGAGACGATGTGGAAATCAGACGATGATTTAGTGGCAATGAGGGTTTATGAAGTCAGTTTTGATGGAAATTGTCGGAAAACAAGCAAGTAAAGTTACTCGTGAATCAGGGCCATATATATAAGCATCATTACTCCAGTCTTCAATGTCACATGACCCTTCTGAAATCATTCCAATATGCTGATTTGCTGCTTAAAAAATAAATAAATAAATAAATGTCTATATTGTGCTGCTTAATATTATTTGTGGAGACTGTGATCCTTCAGGATTCTTTAATGTATAGAAATTTTAAAAGCACAGCATTTATTTAAAATGCTTTTTTGTAACATTATAAATGGCTTTACTGTACTTTGCATCAATTTAATGCATGCTTTTTTAATGATAAAAAATCATCTTACAGGCAGAAAATGGTAAAGTAAGACCTTTTCACACTTTTAAAGTGCCCCTCAAAAAGAATCAGACACTGATAAAACCTATTATAATATAAAAAAAAAATGTTTAATAATACTGTAAATACTTGAAATAGTTGTGATTTATTCCTTGTCTTACCTTCAAAAACAATCAAACAATGATAAAACATCTATTATAAAATTGAAATTCACTCAATCTCTTCCTTGACAAAATTTAGTTTGAGTGTTAAAGGGGCAGTTCACCAAAAAATGAAAATTATACTTACCCTCAACGTTGCTCCAAACCTGTATGAAATTCTTTCATTCTTCAAATTAAGATCTTCTGTGTTCAACAGAATTTATTCAGGTCTGAAACAACAATTATGAAAATGTCCATTTTTGGGTGAACTTCCCCTTTAAGGTATTTTTCAACAGAAATTTAAATAAACATGCTCATATTTATTTTCAAGACGACAACTGATCTCCACTCGCTGAATTATACAGTACATGCAACAAGATGAGGCCATGAGACAACAATGAAGCATAACATCTAAAAAGTTTATCTTTGTATATTTCACATGCAATTTTTTTAAAATATTTGCCAGTATACAGCACATTTAGTAAGCTTGCGTTCGATTCTGAACACAGCCGTCCTGTCCTCCTGGATCTATTTTACATTTAGCTCCGGAGAAACTGTCAAAACAAGTACGAGGTGCAGCAATGCCTCAATGAAGTTTGCATATTTGCATTGTACCATATTTTTCCTTTCACTGGAATATTCCACATGCTGAATAAATCACTGACAGTCTAGGGCAACAATATTTCCCATCTGCGTCTGCATAAACACATGACACAGCCTTCATTCGTGTGTGTGTGTGTGTGCGCGCTTTTCTGCACAGCTCCTTAGTGTATTCCTTTATATGTCTTCATGCGTGTGGGTCGCTCCGCCAAGAGAAAACGGGTCGTGATTTGGGTCCTGAGAGATGAGACGTAATTATAGTGATCCGTCCTCAATCCAGAGATAGACTGAGAACTGTGTCATTGTATTATTACCCTGAGGCCTGTCACTAACATTCATACCTGCGCTACCATCGCAGCACAAATGCACGCAACACTTGTGCTGGCAGACGGACAGAACTTTTTTGAGAAGCAACAGAAGGGAGAACAGCAGATTAAACCTGCTAGTCGCTCCTGTAATGCTGCTAAAATGCTATTAGAAACCAACTCTATTATTAATATGTAAATGAACATTCAAAACTCTGGGGACAGTAAGATTTTATGGTGGTTTTGTAAGCAGTCTCTTATTGTCTCCAATGCTGTATTTATTTGATAAATATAGTTATATTGTGAAATATTTTTAGGATTCTAAACAAGTTTCCAAGTTTTCTATTTGAATATATTTAAAGTGTTATTCAAAAGTGCAAAGTTGAATTTTAAATCAATCTTCAGCATCACATGATCCTTCAGAAATCATGCCACTTTGCTGCTCAAGAAACATTTATTATCATAAAAAGTGTTGAAAGCACTGCTTAATATTTTTAATACATTGATAACCATGGTACATTTTTTCAGGATTTTTTTGATGAATAGGAAGTTAAAAAGAGCAGCATTCATTTGAAATAAATGTCTTTGAAACATAAATCTCTCACTTTTGATCAACTGACATATCGGTAAGCCCTGCCCCTTGAGAGCAGAGGAACCAATTGCAGTTGAGTATCAGTTCCACGGGGACCGGGACTCGGACATCTTTAACTTTCAGCACTATAGAGAAACATAGGAAGATCTGAAGCTTTCATCAGTTTGATGGTGTTTATGTTACAAAAATGGAAAAACTAACACTAATTCCAGGTCTCCTAAGAGGATTGGCAATGGAAGTTTTTTTTAATTCCATTTCCTAAACTCCACCAAAACAGAGGGAAATGTCCCTAAGCATTCAACCCCAAAGATTTGATGTTCATTTTCTGGTTGTCATACTCTCATTAATTTACAATTTTCATCTGCTCAAGCAGAACGTTAATGACGTGTAATCTTGTGCTTCAGCAAGCTATCTCTGGCCAAAACTAGCTTACGTTAAAGTTACAAAGTACAAACCTACAAACAACCTGTTCTCACATCATGTCATTGTGATCATGGTGACCATAACATGAGGCTTCTCCTGTCTGCGTTGTGATCTGTACTTTTACAATTCATATTTCTATTGAAAATCTTTTGTATATCCCTTCATGGCATATTTAAGTCCCACTTATGTTTCAAAAACCTTGGGACAAGGTTTTCACACTTCTTTAAAAGAAAACTGCAGATCCCAAAACTTCTTATAAACATACTTGACAATTATTTGATGTTTTGCTCTGCAACTTCAACTGCACACACCCACACCGAAAATTAAAATTTTTAAGCGGTTGTGTGTATTTTTGAAAATGTATGTTACTAAGATACAACTACGGTAGGCAAGACATGTTTAGACATTTATGTTGTAGAACAAAGCATCAAATTATCATCAAGGTAAAAGGATAGTTCACCAAAAATTATGAAATTAAAATTATGTCATTAATTACTTACTCTCGTGTTGTACCAAACGTGTAAATCCTTCGATCATTTTCAGAACACAAATTAAGATATTTTGGATGATTTCTGAGATCTCTCTGACCCTCCACAGACAGCAAGGATCCTACCATGATCAAAGACCAGAAAGTAGTAGGACATTGTTAAAATAATCCATGTTAAATTAGGTCTTCAACCGTAATTTTTTGAATGCTTTTTGTGTGTAAAGAAAACAAAAAAATAATGACTTTATTCAGCAATTTGTCACTTCCGCATCACCCTAGCGCCATTTTGGAGAGTATCATGAGTGTCATATATGCGCTTTGATCTGAACGTGAACAATGCAAAACATGGGGATGCTGACACAGAACAGCATACGTTGTTTATAGAGTGGATACTTTTCAAAATGGTGCCAAGGTGACACAGAGGAGATGAATTGTTGAATAAAGGTATTATTTTACAAAATATCTTTATTTGTGTTATGAAGATGAATGAAGGTCTTACAGGTTTGGAACGTAATTATTGACAATTTTTGGGTGAACTATTCCTTTAAGTTTACCAAAGGCTTTATTTTACTAACAAATGTAAAAAATTATAAAACCCCATAGGAAATTCTCAAAGGAACCAGTCCTCCTACTATCAAACTGCTATCTACTATAAAACTAACAACAGATATATCTCAACATTTTATGATCATCTGACCTCTGCGATCCCTACCCTAAAACTGAAAAAATCATTTTCATACTTAAAACTTCTGCGTTGGCCTGAACTAAACTGTAAAATATATATATATTTTAATTTTAAGGAAAAAAAAATTACCGTAGTATGACAAGAAATGTACAAGTATTTACAAGAAAATACTATTTCAGTTTTTTTAACGTCTTCTTCAATCCAATATTTTACTAGCAATTTCTTCCTAATCATTCGTGAAACTTACCAGCAATTTCTGAGTGAAAACTGTTTAAAGTCTGCGTGAACCAGAAGTTTGCGACCAATTTTACTTCCGTATCGTGAGGTACTTCCGAGAAAAACTAAATATAGAATGAGCAAACTAGAGGGTGTGGCTTGTTTTTCTACTGCAAACTGATTGGATGTAGTAAAGTAGGCATTTCAGAAAAGAACACTGACAGTTGAGGGGCGTGTTTAATGATGTCATGCTCATGCCCAAACCGTCAAACTGATGTCATCAGAGAAGGAGGAGCATTTTCAGATCTGGATTAAAGATTATGAAGGCAAAAAAAAAATTCTGTGTGTGGATTAATTGTTCACCACAAAAATAGCAATGTGAGCTAACAAAACAAATATAGTTACAGTAGTTTTGATTTCACGTGGACTTTAAAGTAAATACCACACCACTTGTTTTTTTCAATGTAATAAAGAGATTCAGTTGAAGTCCAGTGAGGACACTATACAGCAGAGACACAGGCACGTGCTGGCCCACTTTTCATGCAACACAGCATGTGTTTACCTGCCCGATCTGTGTGTCAGTGTGTGCCGGCCCGTCCTGCTCACACCTTCGGTCCCAGACAGAGATGAGCAGGTGGCCTATACAGCAGAAGCCTGGATGCTCACTGATCTACAGACCGAGGACATTGAGTTCAGCAGATTATGAGCATAAAATGTGGCCCTAGAGCGTGAAACACAGTTAAACCGAGTGCGAAGGGCAGAGAAGAGAGAAAAAAAGAGGGTTTATTAGGGACAGCGTGTGTGTGTGGAGCATGTTATTGCATATAAGCAACGTAACGCAGATATCCTCTCCGGCTAAACCTAGGTCATCCCGCAAAAGGGCCGTAAGCCAGCGTGAAAATGAACCCTGAGACGTGCAGAAGACAGCTTATAGCTACACGACTCTAATGCGCTGTCAGTGGGGAGCGAACACAGGCTGATATTAAAATTCACACAACAGACTCCTTCATCAAACTCATTTCTAAAGCTCACCTTCAAGAGCTGCTTATCCCACAAAGACTTCAACAGTTCCACGTGGGAAGCATTTAAAGACAAAAAAACCATGCTTCTCATGTACTGTATGGACTTGCATAGAACCGATTCCTTTTTTAGAACTCATAACCTCACGATAATCGCAACACCTCCAGTTTATATGTGCATTTAGCGATGTGCAAATAACTGACTAGTCTCTGGGTCGCCTGAATGACTAGTCAACCAATTAACAAACTTTGTATAACTAAGCTGGTTTCTGGTTTACCTGACTCCAGTCAGACAGGATTCACTTATATTTGGAATCACTTATTTTAAAAAAAAAGTATTTTTAACTTGCCATTGTGTCTTAAAGATGTGATGCAAAAAAACTAAACAAAACTAAAAAACCTTCTCCAGATGAGTTTTTCCATTCAAACACATATTTTTGACTTTTTGAGTTCGGTCCTGGAGGCCCGGTGTCCCTGCAGAGTTTAGCTCCAACCCTAATCAAACTTCCAGGTAGGTGTGCTGAGGCAAGTTGAAGCTAAACTCTGCAGGACACTCGCCCTCCAGGACCAGGATCAAGTTTGATGACACCTGAGACAGATAGAGAGATAGATAGATATCTAACAGAATAGAAAATATTATAAAGTATAATGGTAAAAAAAAAAATACTTACTGTCTTTCTCTGATAGTACAAATAGGTCTTAAAGTACATAGCTACTTTTATATTTATTTTATGAAGGGGGGCCATTAGATGGTCCTTGCATCCAAAAAGTGTGAAAATCCTTGGACTACTCAACTACAGTAGTTTGTGAACGCAGCTTCCACTCGAGGGAGGGATGTCATCGTGTTACATGATAAGCAAGAGCACAAGCACAACCTAAAGGGTTACTGCCATGTTGAGTTGCACTAACTGGAATAGACACATGCCCTCCACTGTAACTCACTTCAATCTCAAACCCAGAGCCTTTGAGAGAAGCCCACTAAATAGTCATAAGCACTGCTGGCAGATGTTGTTACCATTATCTCAAACCAGCCTTAATGTGAAAACATCCGAATGTCAGTGAATAATGACTGAAAATTCAGCCTGGTATTTTATGCCTTCAAAAGACTCTTAAATTTAAATGTAGCGATGCCATAGAAGAACCATTTTTGGTTCCACAATAAATCATTCAGTCAAAGGTTCTTTAAAGAACCATACCTTTCTTACCTTTTTATAATCTTAAGAACTTTCTTTCACCAAACAGAAAGGTTTTTCAGATGTTAAAGGTCCTTTATGGAACCATTTACACCTTTATTTTTAAGAGTGCTGGACAACTTATGGTTCTTTTATTTAACCTTTTTGGAGCTCAAAGCTTCTTTAAAGCATGTTTTAAATGTTCTTAAAACTGATCATTTAAATCAACCGTACAATAAAGTGCTATGTCAATCTTCACCAGCCTGAGTGAAAAACAGCATAATGCTGAAAATATGAATGAAAATCTAGCGTGAAAGTGTGAGGAGAGAAACCTCAATATCAAATGATTTTTACATGCACACATGCAAAGAGCCCCAGTGCTTTACTGATGGATCTTCCATGCTTTTTATCTTTGCTGAACTCATTTAAAAGCATCACATTAGTTGTTTTAAACAACCATAAGCATGCATTATTTAAAGAAGCATTTTATGGAAACAAACTCAAACTTACTCTATTGTGATTGAAATGCAAATAGACAATGCAACAAATTATTTGGATATTAGAGATGGAAATCAGCTGAAAAAAAAAAAATAAAAAAAATGTTTGACTTAATTGTCATTTTAAATAGAGTCTGTAAAAAAAAATCCTCACGGCTACAGATTTGATTAATTCCTTAAGATAATATTCAAAGGATAATGAATGTTTCTAATATCTTTCCGCTCCCAATGCACCTGAGTGTTTTGATGAAAATATGGAAATTTGACATGAATTAGAGCCATGTGAGTCTTCTTATAAAAGAAATTCAGCTCTGTGGATACAGCGCTCCATCACTGCACTAATGTAGCCCTGTAATATTAATGCACAATTCCCATGAGCTTTATTTATTCAGATCTCATAAAAACACACAGGATTTTAGTCTTCAAGATTAAAAGCATCCCATTATTATCGATTATACTTAGGGTTAGGGATTTGAACAAACTCTTAACAAAGTAATAAACTTTAGTCACTTGCAGCAGATAATGATACCTAAATAAATAAAAATTGAATTAAATAAAATATTATAATAATAATAATATTTAATAATGGTACAGAAATTATCTTACATAATAATTTAATAATTTTTTTGTATCTAGTACAATTACAAACTTTTTTTTTTCATATTTAAGTGTCTTTATAAAATCACATTTGTATTTTTTATTGAGAGCCATAGTTTACAAAGTAATTATTTAACAACAACTATAATAATAACTACTTTTAATTTCTTAATAATCCTGATAAATTATTCCTAATTATTTCTAAGTGTTGTACAAATAAATTTGAATGGAAATGAAAATCTCTTTCTTTAGGTTTAGCTTTAGTTTAACATGAATGCCAATTATTTAATATTTCAATGTCTTTGTATCATAACATATTTATATATTAAACAGTATTTTAAAGTAAATCTATTTTATCTCTTATTTCTAAGCAGTCTATAAATAAATTTGACTAGAAATGGAAATGAAAATGTCTTCAACTAAATATCTAATAGTACACAAAATATTTACAGATCATATTTCTTTAGCCTTTAAATACAACATCAATTATAATACATGCAATGATTTAATATATAAATATGCTGTCTTTATAACATCAAACCTACTGTTTCTTCACACAGTATAAGTAGGTCTTTAAATATACATATTTGTATTTTATGAAAGATGAATGCTTTCTTTTACCTATTAAATCAAAACACGCTGCATAGCATGCATACATATTAATTCACACACATTAAAGTGTTTCATAAGCAGTCCATCATTGTTGTAATGAAATGTTTCTGTGGCAGGGTCCATTGGCTCTGTACTGGCCTGGCTGTGTGTATGTGTAGAGTTGATTACAGTCAATTACAGTAAGCTTCATTCTTTATCACTGCATCAGTAAGCGAGAGCGTGAGCCGTGGAGTCCTGAAACAGGCAGTCTGCCACACTCCACCTACCTACTGCATCTGTCATCTGTCTCTGTGTGCTAATACTCCTCATCACTGCTGCTAAGACTGCAAAAAATGAATGATTTACACAGTATCTGCTGCTCTGAAATCCTTTGGATGCAAAAAACGAAGTATTTGGACACTTAAAATGCCTGAATGTCACTGAATTTGATATAAACCAAGTGGCATCTGCAAACAAATGACGCATGAGCTTTTCTCAGAAAATTAACATGTTTGTAATTACGGTATTTGCATTCACATACGTGCATGGTCTGTGGTTTGGTTTAGACCTTCCATACTATGAGAAAGCAAGTGGAAAATTATGCAAACAAACCTAGAAACAGGTTTTCCACAAATATGAATGCAGCATTAGGAAATCTTAGTGAATCTTTTTCTTTTAGATGCTTCATCTAAAAAATATCCACTATGCAAGCTAAATACTAATTGCGACTTTTTTCACAATTCTCTTTTTTTTTTCTTAATTGTGAGTTTATGTATCACAATTTGGACTATATTTTTCATAATTGCAATTGTATACACTCTCAGAAATAAAAGGGCTCAAATATGTTCACTTAAAGTTCTAATATGTACCTTTAAAATACTAAAATGGATCCTTTAAGCACAAACATGTACAGAACCTTTTGAAAAAGCACTGCACCAGCGACAGCTTATTTATACCTTTATTTCTGAAAGTGTATCTAAAAACTGTAAAGGTCCTTGCACAGCATGTCTGAAATTTGTCGTATGTGTTTTTCTGTTTATTTTTTCATTATCTTATTCGTCATCCTATCAAAATGCTAGCTTCAGATGCAAAAACAGAGAAAACCGAACCTGTTCCGAATTTTTTTATGACAGACAAATGTTTCGGAGGCAGTGCGTAAACATGATTGACACAATGTGAGGCCATATTTCCATCCTTTTTTTTAGAAATCATTAATAAAAAAATAGTTTGTCACTATGTGTGTTCATCTTAGTTAAAATTCTGTATTCTAATTAGGAGTTAATTTATAAAATTACGTTCAATATAAAAGGTAGATGTTTTTCTAAATTAAATTGTATATTTTAAAATTGTATATTTTAAATTTTAAAATTAATATTTTAAAATATTTTAAAATTACGTTCAATATAAAAGGTAGATGTTTTTCTAAATTAAATTGTATATTTTAATTTACTACAGTACTGCATTAAATCAGAGGCATTTGCAATAAACATACAGTACTTTAATGGTGTATTAAAGTTTTTGGTTTTAGACTCTGTCAGAGAGCAATGGAAAAAAAAAAATCATCAGAAATGTGTGAAAGCCTAAATTTGAATCTGAAGAACAAAACTCTAAATTCTGTCCATCGTGTTTTGTGTCTGGAGAATTGCGACCGGATGGTCCGTTTTTCACTAAAAGTTGCTGAGGCACAGCTGTAGTTTAACAGTGTCAGCTGGCCAATGCTCTCAGTATAAGAGCTTTAAATATAACTCTCACTGATGGCCGTCTCGAGTGAGAACTAACGCATAGGCTCGCATCCGCTGGCTTCACGCGGCACGAATAGCTCCTCTGTGTAAGGTGCCACTGTGTAGGTTTCATATTACTCTGTATTAATTTCTATGCAATTATATCATAAGCTGCTACATCGGCATGTAATTTGACACGGAGGAAAAGTTCAAATCCCTTGCAGGCTAGTTAATGGAAAAAAGTTCAAGGTATTACTCATATAGCAGGCCTACATTATGTAAAGAACAGTGTGAAGAACTAAAAGTAGTGATGCTACTAACTTAACTACAGGCATTTTTCAATAGCGTGACACTGTAATAGAGTGAAAAGTTCTTTGGGGAACCAAAAATGGTTCTTCTATGGTAACATTGCAAAAACAAGCTTTTAAAAACCTTTACTTTTAAGAAAATAGCTTAGCTGGTTTCATAATAGTCTAGTTTCTTTTTATAAACAACTAGATTTTCCACAAGTATGCCACATATGCAGTTTTAGAAAATCGGATAGCTTTTAGTGAATTGGTTCATTTAAGGCGGTTCACCTAAGTGATTCACTGCATTAAATATAACTGCATCTTCTCAGGTGAAATATATCAAATATTTGATAAAATGATACTGTTTGTCACTATGTGTTATAGAAATTCTAGTGCTGTATGTATACATATATATATATATATAAATAAAAAAAAACACACATACAGGATTTGTTTTTACATTTACATTTAAACATGAACTCATATTACATTTTATATTATATAATATAATATATTTTATACATATAGGTAACATATTTTTTCTTAAATGTATACATTTGTTTGTATTTATATATGTAATTAATATACACAGTACACACACACACATATACATATATATATATATATATATATATATATAAAAATGTTAACTTTTTTCTTTTTTTTTTTACAGATGTGATTAATCACAATTAATCGTTTGACAGCACTAATAAATTCCTGTATTCTAATTCTAGCTGTTACACTCTTAAAAATAAAAGGTTCTTTCTTTAGATTTATGGTTAAGAACCTTTAACATCCAACATTTCCATTGCACTTCTTTAAAGTGAAAATTTGTTTCAGAATATTAAAAAGTTCTTAAAAAAAAAAGACTAAAAGGTTCTTTAAGGAACCCGAGATGGCCCTTCTATTGCATTCATTCAAAAGAGTGATTTGACTGTACTAAACTACAGTTTATTCTAGTTTGTAGCATGTCACACTACTGTACAGTTTCAAAATAGCTTCCTTAACGCTGGTAAAGAAGGGAAAATTGTGATGACAGGTTAGAACATATGACAACAGTGGCATCTGATTCAACTAGATTTTTACATTTTCTGAACAAAACGTGAGTAGTGCTTACCAATGCAAAAGTCACGCTGCAATGCTAGGCTGTTGTGGGTGGTTGCCACGTCACTTCTATGCAGTTGCTAACATGTTCTGAGTGTTTTTAGCACGTTACTATATGGTTGCACCCCCTCTATGATATTCTATTTTCCTACAGTAGATATGGTCTACCTGTGAGTGATCGCACATAACAAAAGTAATAGCACACCTCTTCTCAACAACCTCATGACCACAGGAAGTGTTACTCACCGAAGTTTAATAAGGGTAGGGGTTTGTTCAAATCCCTAACCCCGAGTATGAGCAGCAATAAAAATGATGCTTGCCTTAGCAGAAAACACTAATTAGCATGTTTCGTTCACTGCATTTATTCTCATTACAATGTGCAGAGCGTTGATAATGTACTTTCACTTTTCACAGTTTCAAATGCAAGATTCTTACAGACTGAAATATCACTAATTCATCACATAATGTTTAGGAATACACTGTACAGTCATTTTTGAAAGAAGTCTCTTATTCTCACGAAGGCTGCATTTATTTTATGAAAATACAGTAAAACACTAATACGGAATATTATAACAATTTAATATAACTACAATTTAATAACTATTTTTATAGTCGCTGAATAAAACATTCTCTATAAATTTATTAAGATAAAAATCTTACTATCCCACATCTTTAGGCATTCGTGTATGTCTACTATAAACCCCTTTAGTAAAAAAACAAATACAACTGAAAATGGAGGTAAAATGCAGTATCATTGCTATTCTGCCTTTTGCTTTTCTGGCCCTAAATGACCCCCTGGCAACATGAATAGTTAAAACCAATCAAAACAGGAAGATCATCATTTCAACAGAAGTCTGTTAAGTCATCCTGTAGGCTAAACATCTGAGCATAATTAAATTACTATAAGGCTTACTTTATAATAAGGGAACGTTTGCTTGATTCTTGCAGGCGTCTTATGTGGTCCTGGTGTGAATATTAAAACCCCAGAGTACAGTGAACCTGATTTATTCTGCACTTCTGCAGTCAAAGTGAGTCAGAAGCTCTGTTCCAAAACATAAGACATTTTTAAGGCATCATCTTGATATATTTTGATACTTACATTGTACTACTTCATCCAGTACTGAAGAATAACGCAGAATCTAATTGGAATGGACTATTTACCTACTGTGCTGTGCGTCTTTGTGCTTATTAAAGTACTGCAGAATTAGATTAGCAACATGCTAATGCCAAATTCTACGGAAATCATATTAGTAAATATTAGTAAAGTAGCTGAAACAGTCCTGAAGGAGAAATCAAAGAGCTTGAAATGTCAATAATGAGGAAATTGCATAATAAGCTCTGCATCTGCTGTGTTTATTCATGAGGTCTCTGCCCAATATCATGACTATGCTAATGAGAATGCAAATACACAAATAAAGGTTTCTTGAACTTTGACTAGTCCCACACACGGTCCGTTTACTCAATGCATAATATTATACACATAACTGGAAAGAACTTCCTCAATCCATCGAACGCCATTACTTGGAAGTAAAGGTAAAATATAGTACGAAATTTTTAAATCTTCATTGCACTCAATAGCTATTTTTCACTATTCTGTAATACTGTTTGTAACAACATTATTCAAAATACATTTTAAATGTGTATAATCAATTTCAAATAAACCAGTAGGCTACCTTAAAACCCCCCACAAAAGTTAAATAGTTCTAGGAAATTAAATAGTAAAAGGCTACTATAGTCAGAACTGATAATTTGATTTAAAATGACACTGATAATTTTGATAGTCAACTTTTATAGTCAGGTTAGACGCCATATTGAATTTAACACGGATGAAAAAGAGTGTGATAAATCAAAATGGCACACTGAAAAGGTCCTAAATTGCGTGATTGTAACTTTCAAAGCTGTTTATGGAGTTTGCCTGCTTAAAGTTAAGACATTTCATCAGTTGACCAATCGCTGTTGTCAAACCACAGTAATCCACGGAATGCTCGCTCTTTTACAGCCTCTTTTTCATTTCCGTCAAAAAATTAAATATGGCGCTGACGAAGGTCTATTGTTGAAAGTGTTCCAACAACTCCAAAACAATTATTCTACCAAATGGGACTAACACCAGGAGAGAAAATAAAACATTAGGAAAGTGTCTTTGCTAAAACTGAAAACTAATTAGGTGAAAATCAGGCACACATACATTCTGAAAAATCACTTTTCAGGCTTTGACTTTGAACCGACAGAGGTCAGTCTCAAGTTACTTGTAAACCCATTTAATCATCTTTACCAATTTAATCACATCCTATAGCGTAAGTGTTCAAAAAGACCATGTATGCTTTGCTTAAAAAACATTATGCAATATCCTGCTGCGCTTATATGCTACTATTATTCAACAAAAAAATAAGTTCTCTCCTCATAAAATATCAAAATGCAAAACCACTTAAGATACTATTCATATTAAATGAATTAAAAATGACAAATTATGCAAGTGTACAAAACTGCTACACGCTATTTAAAAACTATTGTGGAAGTATTGACGCGCCTTTATTGCGGATTAGTCACAGATGCACCGTTGCAAACGGAAGCAATGGCTTTAAACTCATTCCCCACTCAACTACTTCCCAAAACTCATAGCACAGACACACAAGTGTTTCCAAATGAAAGAATTGCTGGTACTGAGCATCTGAGCCATCTCACGCACGCAGTTCGAGATAATTCCTCTAACCAGTGAGCTTCCATGCAGTGTGGGATGCACTTGCAATAGAGACCCAGCACGGTTTGCAGGTACTTAAACAGATTGTAAAACGCCATGAGGGGGCAGAAGGGTCTCTTTCCCTCACGAGCACACAGAAACTGCCTGACTTGGAGTGATAAAATGACAGCAGTCCTCCACCTGCATCAGCAGCAGCATCAGTGGTACTCTAGCGCAGGAGGACGCTGAGGGAGGAACACGGGGGATGCAGCAGAAATCCATCAGTCCTCTTACCTTGAAAGGGAACATATGACATGTTCCAACGGCATTGAACGTGTTCTCCGCGTCTCTTCAGTCTCTCGACATGCAGAAATATCCTTCAGCAGTCACAGGAAGCGAAAAAACCCCTCGTGCTCATGGACTGCGTCGACGCTGAAGCGATATTCCCGCGATGCGAATGGAAAAACCGAAACAAAATCATCGTCCATGGTCGACGAGAGCCATTGGGATGATTACAGCCCGCGTATCACATCACATATCACACATCACACACGCGTAAAACAAGAGTGATGAAGAAGAGGAGAACGAAGGGAGAGAGAGACGGAGAGAGAAGGGGGCGGTGAAGGGAGCGTGCGCGCGCGCGTGTGTGCGCGTTTACCAGTGTAGATCGATCTAAATGCACTGTGTGCATGCCTGTTAATGTGATGATATAATTCCCCTATAGAGTCACATGACTATTAAATATCAGGGAATATCATTGTGACCGAAATACTATAGCATGGTGATGCCATCGCTGTTGATTAAGTTACACAATGAATGAACAGTTCATCTGAACCTCAATGTGAATTTTTAACCTCAAATATTAACTTTTTTAAATTTTCTTTAACCAAACTCAAACTACATACTAGCCAAATGTTATTATTTCACTTACGTTTATCAAAATTGGACTTTGAATAAAGCAGCCATAATTTGTCATGCAGCTTGTTGAACAGACACAATATTATTTTGCTTTAAGGTGATCAGCCTCGTGATTTTTGATTGGAAGACAAAAAATTGTGGGGAAAAAAGTCCTATAGACTAGAGTGAAGAAGAAATTATGAAATAAGAAATTTGAGTCAAGTCAAGCAACCACCTAGTAACACCCTAGCAACCACCAAGAGCACTTTAGTGACTAGAAACAACATGCAAGCAACCACAAAAAATATTTAGAAAATGTAAAATAAGAAACTGTCAAACCCTTTATAGTTGTTGTAATCCAGGACGAATCAAACTATGATCTGTGGAAAAGGTTTGGAAAAAAAAAAAAAAAAAAAAGAGTGTAAAACATAAAAAAGTTAAAATAAAAAAAAAATAAATTGACTAAGACATGATTAAATAAATGAATAAAAACAGTATAAAAAAGGATCTTCTCGAAAAGATATTGCTGTCTTTTAAACTGAAGGATGCAGTCTCTCATTATCATATTTAACCCTTCTGCCTTCCTATTTTGGGAGTCACACTCATGGTCCTACCGGTCGAAAGTGACCGGACACCTGAAA
>JAUMHE010000068.1:18499141-18513935 GCA_032359235.1 Enteromius mattozi | reverse complement strand
TTACAAAAAACGAATATATACAAATGTATAAATATATAAAAAAATACAGTTCATTTATTTCAGATTAATGAGAGAAATAAAGTGGCTGGATCAAAATAAAATAAACAGTAAATGCAAGAATAACATTTTTTATTAGAGATGGGGGAAAGTGGCTATAGCAGTGCAATAAACAAACCAAATCAATAAACATGAAGTTAAATGGATGCGCAACACGCACAAATAAATAACGAGAAGTCCGCATTGCATCGAGCGCAGCTCCAGTTGCCTATAAACAGCTTCGTTCACGTTTTATCAGAGCAATGTTGTTGTGTCACGACGCGTCCGGTGCTCCTGCTGCTCTGAATTTACCGGGCACCGCTCCTCATCGGCGCGTCCAGCCAATGACCGCACGCGCTGCAGCAACAGCAGGAACTGCGCCCAACGCGCCGTCCGCGCGTCACCAGCGCAGTCCTCACCAACACGCTCAGCTCGCCGCCTTCATCGCGCCGATAAGCGCTGACGGGCGAAGCAGGAGGGGAGAGATATGGAGGGACAGAAACTCTGACTTCCGAGGAACCCATACGCAGGGGCGGATGGACGCGATATCGCTCTCCTAACAGGTATGTCTGCGTTTAGGTTTGGGTGTGAATGAACGCGAACGTTGCGAGACGTAAAGAGAGGATGTGTCATATATAAGCAAACAGTAAGTTCATAGAGAAAAGTCATTAATAAAAGCGTGCGCGTCCTGTGCGTATTTTGATATTGCTGGGCATTAAAAAGACATTTTGTCGTTTGATAGCATACGTTTCTATTAAGATTCAGTAAATTACACAGTTAGGCTGAGTGCTTTAGGCAGGGTTAGGGTTAGATGAAAGGAAGCTTTATTTTCCTGCAAGGTTTGACCTAATTCACTCTTGTTTTGCACACTAATAAATGTTTATCCCTTACTAGTGAATTGCCCCATTCAGAGCTGTTCATGTTTATGAACTTACACTTGTTTAAAACATCTTGGTCGTTGCTGTGTGTGACAATGGCACTGAGTTTTGATGGTGAGCTGCTCTCTTTCCATCCTTCTCTTCCTGAAAGAGATCTCTATCTGCAGGCTAATATAAATACCAGCGAGGGACAGGGGAAATGGCGAGGGAGGGGCCTGAAATTCAAATTGAAAGTTGTCTCTTGGCAAAGGGAAATGTAAATGATGAAAACAAATGATCTACCAGGCTTAGAGCTGCCTGTTCCTCTCCAGTGACCTGTGTTTGGGTTTGTTTCTGGCCAGCAGCACCATCATGCTTCCTCGAAGTATGAAGACATCTGGAGTAGAGCTGCCAGGAGTGGGCCCGAGAGAGGTGCCCCTCATCGGATATAGACCCCTACAGCCAGAGGTGGATGGCCAGAAGGATCAGCTGTGGAAGGAGAATGAAAACAGGGAGGTGGGTCACACACAGGTAAGAGGATGATGATGTCATGATACTCCTCGGGGGTTGTTTTTGAAAGAAATATTTTTTTTTGTTGTTGTTGTTTGTTTTTTCAGCATTTAATAGTATCGACGGCATAAAATACAAAGCAGAAACATTTTCAACATCGATAGTAATAAGAAATGTTTCCTGAGCAGCAAATCAGACTATTAGAATGATTTCTGAAGGATCATGTGACACTGAAGATTGGCGTAATGATGCTGAAAATTCAGCTTTGTATCACTGGAATAAATCATACTTTTTTAATATATTCAAATAGAAAACAGTTTTTTTTTAATTTTAATAATATTTCACAATATTGGTGTTTTTATTGTATTTTAGATCAAAGAAATGCATCCTTGGTGAGCATAAAATATTTTTTTTCTGTGTATTTTCCCCTTTATTCTAACCATATAAAAATCTTACTTATTATAGGGTTATTATTAACTAAAACTAAAACAATAAAAAGTTCAATTACTTGAAATAAGATGGACAAGTAATAAACTATATAAAAAAGCTAACATATTTATTAAACTTATTCTTATTTTCATTTAAAGTTGAAGTACTAAAATAACTTTGCAACACAAAATAAACTAAAAATAAGAAATAAGGAACTCAATAAATAAATAAATAAATAGATAAATAAATACAACTTTAAAATTAAGTTTAAGCAGAAAATCTAAAATTAAAAATAAAACCAAAAACTTAAATAGTTTATCAGTGATACTAAATCTTAAAAAAAAGAAATGGTTATTTAACAATTATTGTGAGCTTTCATGGGCAAGTCCTGGTTAAACCTGATTATATTACATGGATATTACTAAATATAACTTAATTTTAACCAAAGAGTAATTTCTTGGCTCATTGCATAGCCCTGCTCACCTTACAGTGGGTTTCTGTGGCTAAGATAAGAGCACACATATCTCATGCTTATGTCTCACTGAATGCTGTGGTGTTTTGTGTTAGATCAGCTTTCACTTGTGGATTAAAACTTGAAACAGGATATTCAGCCGAGGTGTGACCTTTTCACCCAGAGTTTGATCTGAAGTGACAAAGGCCTCATCCTCATGAGACATTGAATCATAAGGAAACTGAAGCTACAGTTGCTGAGCTCTTAGAAAAGCTGCAAGGGCTTTTACTGTGACTCACGGAGAGGGTAACAAGCTGCAAATGTTACATTAAAAAGGGTCTATTACATAACCGACTAGGGTGATATTAAGAAGTCAAGCTGAAAGTTAATACAATTCAAATATGCTCATCTGGTGTTCAGTGATTGACCTGCTTTGTGTGTGTGTGTGTGTGTGTGTTTTTTGTTTTGTTTTAGCCATACTATGGGTGGTGAGTTTGTTATCAGCCTGAGGCAAAGCCCTCATGTGCTGCTGTTTGACCCCACCTGGTATTCTCTCATGATCTGTGTTTATAGACTTTTAGCTGTTGCCGAAGGCTTTGATATTACACGTCATCAGCTTACAGATAGAAGTGTTTCCTTCAAATCAGAGGATCCTTCCGTTTCAATACTTGTGGTTGTCACAATACCCATACTAGTGAAATATCACAAATTTTAATAGACGATAAACGATACCACAGCAAAAAATAATAAGCTATGAGACCCACACCAGCGCACTCTCACACACACACACACACACACACACATTAAATATATATATATATATATATATATATATATTAGTGCTGTCAAACAATTAATTGCGAATAATCGCATTCAAAATAAAAGTTTTTGTTTACATAATATATTTGCATGTGCTGTGTATATTTATTATATGTGTGATTTAATAAAAAATTTTTTTTTGGTTACAATTAACTGCGATTCATTATTTGACAGCACTAATATATATCTATATATATACACCCATGCATGTATATATTTATGCAAAATATGTTACGCATATACGGTATATTAAATATATTATATGTAATATAAATTATATGAATATAAATATATACATGTAAATATTTTCAAAATGTATACGGTATGTGTGTGTATTTATATATACATAATAAATATACACAGTACACACAGATATATTATGTAAATAAAAAAAAAAAACATTTATTTTGAATGCAGTTAAGTTAATCGTGATCGTGTAAAATAATGGCACAAATAATCCGAACAAAATATTATTAAATATATACATTTAATATAATAAATGAATAATAAAAATATAATTATTATTAAGTAAAATAAATATTTAAATATAAAATTGTATATATGTAACATTCTCCAATAATCTTTGCTATTGTAGTGTTTTACAAGAAAATACTTTTTTTAATAATAGTTTTTATAATTTGATAATGTAGTTATTAATTTAATATGCTTTTTTTGGTTTACTAAAATCCTTTTTGCAGCAAACTTTTGTTTTGATATAAATAAAGTAGATAAAATCTAAAATAAAAATATAATTTCAATAATAATAAATAATATTATAATATTAAATATCGAATAATATTAATATTACTTTTAATGTGAAATGTATATAAAACACACACACACAAACATATGTATATATAATGTACACATAACTTTTTTGTAAAATGTAGCCCGTTTCCCAAATCAATCAGAATAAAAAAGAAAATACTAAGTGTATATAACTCAAACTGAATGAAGTTATATTTAATTCTTGCATTGACTTGTATTGGAGTGAGCCAAATTGAGAAAATTAAGAATCTGTTGTAGAAAAACACATATTGATCAAAGACTAATCTGAATATTGAGTGTGTGTGTGTGTGTGTGTCTTTGCTGGTCACGGCTCTGCTCTTATATCTTGTCACAACATCCTGAGTATTGACTAGAAATTGCTCCACCAAGGTTAGACTCATTCAACACTCGGGCTCTCCCCTCTAAAAACAGAAGCCCTGCTGTCTCATGCAGTTCACTGTAGTAACTTCCCTCCTGTTCGGGTCACATGACCAGCTCACAGCTCTTTGGTAAATAATGCAAGAGTCCAGTATGAAACACACTGGCTCTTTTGTCGGGACTTGCTCGGATGACACAAAAGCAAGGCCAGAGAAGGCTCAACAGGATGAAACTAGATCCGGCCCTCTCTTGATTCTTTAATGACAGTGGCAGGATGCATATGGGGAGGTCAAAATGTGCTTGCAGTCATCGCCGTGCAACTTCCTTGTGTGTGTATCTGGGTGTAACGTTAAAAGAGAGAGGGAGGAGGGTGGAGCGGTGGATAATTGTTTAGCTAAAAACAACCTCAGCTGACCCAGTTTGTCTACAGAGCGCTTATTATGTCCCCTGAATGGTGCACCGTGGGCCACATGCAGCGCCGTGTGTCACTGAAACGGCTGTGGGAAAATGCATCGACTGAACCTCTCCACAACGGGGCAGAAATGATCGACTGATTTGCATTAAGCTCCATTGTGATCGTCAGTGGAGAGCGTTCACGCGGTCACGGTGTGATTTCCATTGGCAGAGAAAGAGGAAAAGTTGGTCGATGCGGTAATAGATGAAAACACAAGAAGAGAGATAAAAGAGAGCGAGACGAGGTATTCATAGAGAAGGCAGAAACAATAGGTCTCTGTAAATAGCTCCCCTGTGATGTATTTACGATGCGTTTTGGTGAGAACTCAGGCCGACAGGGACGCATAAGGTTTTTAATGTTTGGGAGGCTGCTGTATTAGCAGGGGAGAACATTGTGACATTTTTTTTTAAAACATTTTCCTTAATAACTGACAGATTGCTCTAAATATACCTGCCATCTTTAGGTATAGGAAACATTCGAAACAAGTTTGGGGTCAAAAAGTCTCTTATGCTGCATGAATTTGTTCAAAAACCAATTTAAGCAATAATACTGTGTGGAAAAGCATTACACTTTAAATCAGCCTTTCTATTCAGGGATATCATTGTTAAATAAAACCATAAAAAATACTTCGAAAAGGGAAATAAAATAAATATTAAACTATATTTAATAAAAAATATTATTAAATAGTAGGTTTTAAAAATATTAAAATAATATTTCAGCTTGTTGCTGATACAACATTTCTCATTTTTTATTTAGTTAAAGTACTAAAATATCTATAACAAAAACCTATACAAATATATTTTTTAAAAATAATAATAAAAATGACCAAATACACAACAAAAGTATTAACACTAACTAAAATGAAAATGAAAACAAAGAACGTAAAAGTAAAATCTACTTCTACATCTGCACTGTACTCAAGTATCATGTGATCTTTCAGAAATCATATTTGTTATTTTATATTTTCACCTTATAAACACGCACACACACACACACACACATATATATATGAGAAAATAATACATATATTATATTCTTAATACATATAGTATTGCTTAAAATAATTAATATTCATAAATGTTTTTCTCCTCCATATTGTCTCTAAAGCCAAAGTCCTTAAGCAGCACCTGTATTATAATGATTTGGAAAATAAATAACAAGCTCTTAAGTTCTATATTTAGCTATATATTTTAATGTAATGTTTATTGCATATTGTAAAGAATCGAAAGTCACATAACCGTGTTACCTCATGCTTTATTAGCAGGTGCATTAAATGCATTGCTGTTTAAGGAAAATCTAGTAGATCGACTTAGAATGAAACATTGATTATGAAATGATGGTTGTTTTACATGCAATAAATTTGATGGGATGGTAGCTGAAGCCAGTTCAATCATGTAATAATTGCCCCTGACCTCTCAGCAATGATAAAGTCCTGTCATAACTTAATCTTGATCACGGTCTGTGTAAGTGTCATTACGCTTGTCTGTTTGAGATTGCAAAATGCAAAATATCTTGTGTTACAGTTGCTTCAAATCTCCCCTACTGAGGACAGAGAGGATAGTAAACACATAGAGCAACTAATATTGTCTTGGGAAATTCTATAGAGGTTTTCTTCTTCCCCTCCCCTGAGGCGAATGCTAGTGAATACAGCGGCTCAAAGCGTTTGACTAAGAGAGAAAGAGCATGTGGAGGGAGGAAGGGCAGCGTGACATGACAGCACGTCCTGTTTCCTGTGTTTGTCCACACTTATTATGCACTTCCTGCTGGCTGAGAAAAGCTATGGAAACTCACAGCTGGTTTAACCTAAAGGTAAAACTCAAAAGTTTCCAAATATACCCAAGGGTGTAAATTTCGCAACATGAATTTCGCAACGTGATATGAACAGCTAGTGAAAAAGCGTCTGCATTAATGAACTGTTAAGGTTCATTCCAGACCTGACTCAAAGAGGACTGGTAAATGCTATGGAAATCAAGGAGTTTTACACCTTGCGTTACACAAATGAAAGAAGGACTCAGCACAGCAATGCAAGTATCACTATTATCATCTTACATAACCCAGGATTACAGATTATATATTTATTCCATTTATGAGTGGTAAGCACCCTAGCAACTGTATAGCAATACAATAAAACTCAACAACAAACAAAAACATTTAGAACACAGAAAGTTCTTAGAAAAGCAAACACACTAAAACACCTTAGAAACTGCATAGCTACACCTTGGGAACCACACAATACCTTGACAGCATGTTAGAAACCATTTGGAACACTCTAACAAACTATTTAAAACACCCCAGCAACTGCTTAGCAACACACTATTGGAATACTCCAGAGCTGCTTAGAATCAGGGTTGCGACACCCCGATAGGCTTCCATAGGAACTGAGGAATGATGTGGAAGTAAAGCGTGTCCTGGAGCGGCCAATAGTTCCAAACAACCAATAGTTCCAGCACTGAAGCCCATTGATTTCAGTGTTTCTCAAGCACATTCGCCAGAAAGTTGAGGAAATTACAGCAAATTTTAATGCATTAGTTTACGCTCGATTCTGATTGGTCAGTCACCACATTCCAAGGTTTGTTATTCCCAGATAACAACCGGTAAAACTAATAACACAGGCTCATCCAGGAACTACACATCATCTTGACCGTTAGTAATTATATCACTCCGCTTAATTGTATATTATCCCTTATGTAAAATTTATAAACACTGAGTGTTTGATCATTCTTAAAGCTAAATAAATAAATAAATAAATAAGCTGTTATGACCGCTATTATTTAGGTTATATTTATTTTACAGCCATACCAGCATATAGTGGTTAAATCATGGAATTACATAGGAAATTTTTCTGGCCACCAAACGGCTCTAATTTGCCTCTTTGAATTGGAATTTAAAAAAAAAATTGTAAACCTAAATACTATGCTAATTGTAATATAAATAATAAGCATATTAAAAATATATTAATGCTGTCTCTTCATCACTCCCCAGAATAAAATGCGATTGTAAAACATAGTTAGCATAGTTATCAAAACACAATCAACATGTTAGAAACCACTAAAACATGGCTTAGCAACACACTATTTAAACATTCTACTGTACAAACTGCATAGCAACACCTTGGCAACAACCCTACACTTTGGCAACATGCTAGAAACCACTCATAACACTCTAGCAAGCTGTAAAAAAACACGGAAAGTAATTTAGTGGTTGCCATAGCATCACTTTTTTTTTCAGAAAAATCATACATTTTTGTTTGTATTACATTTATTCTCCAATGAGACGGTGTTTATAATTGCATATGGCTTAAGTGGTGCTTATGCAAGAAAAAAAAAAGAAAAGAAAAGATTCCCCATTAGACCTCAAGGATTTATTTTTTCATCCAAATTTCAGTTCAGTTTAGAATAATATGACTTCATGTCTGTGGTTCACTTGTGGCGGCATCCCACAGAGTCAGCTATTCTTACTTTCTAAAACATGGAACTTGGCAGTTTCATTATATATAAACAACACTCCTGCACAGCAAATAGGTTGTAATCAGAAAGGTTAACGATCATCGCTCTCAGGACTGCATGAAGTGTAACCAAAACCCAGAACCTGCACGGCATGTCGCCATCTCTGTGTCAATATGTGCTTTCAGTTGAGTATCCCTTTTAGATAAACAGGTGTTGCCCTGTGTTTTATTAGCAGGCATTTGTCATGTCATGCATTACTGTTTAAAGATCTCTTTTAAGATCAAACATGGAATGATGGTTGTTTTATGTGCAGATTTGTTGAGCAGTAGATTTGATGGGAAGGCTGCCATTCTTGAAATCTGAAGCCGATACATTTGTGTGCATTTATTTACTCCCGTTTCATTCATTACATTGAACTTCACCAAACAGGTTTAGCAGCATTAGTCTACACATTTAAGGCTTATCAGAACCTGTCATATTTTCCTCCAAAAATAAAAAAAAATTGTGCATAAAGAAAAGGAAGCCTATTTTTGGGACCATTATGTTTTTATTTATATATTTGTTATATATTTTTGACACTGTTTTCAGTCATATTTTACAATATATATTGTACATACATACATACAAATATTTACATTACATACGAAATATTAAACAGATTTTAGATAAAAAAAATATATAAATATATATATATATCATGTATTACAGTTTATGTATATATTTTTGGAAATATTTTTTTTTTCAGTCATAATTTTCCCCACAATTAAAATATGAATATATGTGAATATAGAAAAGTAAACATATTTTGAGGTCCATTAAGTTTTTATCCATTTATTTTATTTATTTATTTTTTTTTTATGGCAAACAAGGACATTATGATTATATAAATCAGTGCTGTCATACGATTAATCGCATCAAATTTTTTTGGGTTTTTATTTGCATATTTTATGTATGTATGCTGTTTATTTATTATGTATATATACACACATGCATGCATATATTTAAGAAAAAATATGTTGTTTTTATATTAAATATATATTTTTATAAAATACATTTTAATTGTATGTAAATGTGAACATATAAATACATACACTTTTCAAAATATATACAGTATTTATATAGATACATAATAAATATACACAGAACACACAAATATATTATGCAAACAAAAAAAACATTTATTTTGGATGTGATCGTCTGACAGCACTAATATAAACATTATAATATAATAGAAATAATTAAGTTATTTGTATTGGGTTTTTTTGCTTGTTTGTTTGTTTGTTTGTTTTTTTGTGTGTGAAATATGAGCTGGAAGTTTTGTGAGATTCACCCATAAATGAAGGAGGAAGAGAGAGATTATGTGTGAGTCTGTAACAGGAGTGCCCTTATGACGTATGCGAGTGTGTAGTGTGTGTGTGTGTGTGTGTGGAGGGGGTTGGCCAAGCGACAAGCTCAGGTGTGTTTGCACGGCTCCATAACAGAGAGAGTGAGATTTGAGCGGGGAAGACAGATAGACTAAGGATCTCGCTGAATGAAATCAACACTCCTCTGTAAGCAGCAGCAAGAAAAATAGATTAAATCGAACCGATGAAAAGGCCTGAAGGAGATGGAGTTCTCCGGCAAACTCTAAGGATTTCCAGGAAGTTGGCAGATCTCTGCCTGTCTGGACTCGCTGAGTTGAAGGTAGTCTTTTTCCTTGAGTTGTTTTTCAATTTACAGCATACACAACACTGAATGATTTTAAGCAACTCAACTGCAACTGAGGCAATGTATGAATGTTTTGGTTTGCTTAGGGTTATGGCTTTCCTCAAGACTTAGATTACTATAAAGTTTCTTGTGTTCTTTATAACAATTTAGCATTTCCTGCTCAGACAAACTAGCAGCTTTTTAAAGTAAATATCTGAAATTTGTGTTCAAATTCGAACAGTGATCTTAGTAAGTAATTGATGTGTATCATTCTGCTGGAAAGCATTTCAGAGAGTTACTCATAACCGTGTCACCGGGTTTGTTTTTGGCCTGTTGTGTAATGTATTTTTAATTTCGGAAATTCTCTGTCAAATGAGTTGACTTAATCAAAAGCATTCTGATGCATATGCTAGAGAATGAAACAGAAGGTTGAATGAGGCAATTTCCATCATGTGTTAAGTTTTTGTTGGAGATAACATGTAAATTGTGATGCCTTATCACTGAGTTTAGGCTTTAAATGTCAAACATAACATAACTGCCATTGGGCAATCTTACCTTGCTTTAAATGAAGCCATTGTTAGGACAGAAAGTGGAGATTTAGCTGTAGCTAATAGCAAAGTTTAATAATTGAGCTGATATTTAGCCGTTTTGAGATAAGGATCAAGTTTAAAGTTTCCAATCAAAGTGCATCCTGACCAGCTTAAACAATAGTGTGAGTTTGGGGTGGGACTATGTGTTTGTCCAACCAATGGCAACATGGGAAGTGTTCCGGAAACCTGTCTGAAAACAGTCACTTTTCATACTTGTAATTTATGTAATTGTTTAATCCCAGTTATTAATGTTTGCATATATGCATCTTCAGTCCAAACACTGTTTTATTGTACATTGGAAATATATGATGCACTTACATTTTTGTGTCTGTGTTCTTTTAGGGGGAGCCGTCCCCGATGAAGACCACATGGTACTGTCCACTGGACCTAGTAAGACTGGATCTTTTTCTGCCAACAGAAAAGCTTCTTTCAAACAGTCTGTGCCAGCTGAAGCTTAAAATTATATTCTTTATGTGTTTTGTGGCATAATAGCTAAAAACTGAAAATCCAATGATGGTATAGTCTCAGATGTTCAGAATGCACATACAGTACCTTCTGATGCATATTGCACACAAACTGGGAAACACTATCTGAAAATCAGCTGTCCCGTCTGATTGGCTGTGATTTATGTAATGTAATCCAGCAGCCGAGGTGCTCTAGTCATCCAAGAAACAAAATCATGTTTATTTATGGTGCCTATCTGATATAATGAGTGTTTTTTTTGGCCGAACTAATCAGAGATTTAAAAGTTTGCCAGCTTACTGAGATTGAAAAAATATAGTTAAAAATATTAGTTTTCATTTTTGTTTTGTTTAAAATTGTAATAATATTTTACAATATTACTTTTTTACTGTATTTTTATCAAATAAATGCAGCCTTGCTGAGCTTATGAGAGATTTCTATCAAAAAAAAAAATTCTTACTGATCTCAAACCTTTGAATAGTAATATATATTTCCCCAGTTTCACAGGCAAGGCTTAAGCCTAGTTCTAGACTAAAATGTAAATCTGAGCTGTTTCAACTGAAAGAAACTTGCACTGACTGACCTTAAAACATAATAGTGCCTTTATTTTGTCTTAAGATGCACACCAGTTATGCTTTTTTTCTAAGGCATGTTTGTATATGTCCTAATGGAACTAATCCTGATTTAGGCTAAGCCCTGTCTATAAAACTGGGCCTTTTATTTTATTATTTTTAGGTGGATTAAAAATGAAAAATCAAAATGTGTTTTTCCACACAAGTCTTAAATTATTGCATGTCAAATGATATAAAAAGGCAAGTAAAATCTAAAACTGTGATTGGTCACTTGTCATGTTAGTGAAGTGGGTGGGGCTTGGCCAAAATAAATTGAAGCTGATCAGACATTATGTCTTTAATCAAAATTTTTTTATATGCAAGACAAAATACGTTTCCACAGGGAACAAGCAATGAGGTTTAATTACTGTGATCAAGAGAAAGACCCTTAACCTCAAGGCTCTTTGAAAAAAAATCCACAAAATGACTGCTTACTTACTCTGATCTCTCTCTGCTTCAGTCCACTGTGTCTGAAATGGAGGAAGATGGTATCATCTACACTGTAAAACAGGGGCACAGTTCCCCTGCTGGCCCGCAGGTGAGCCCCGTCTTCCAGAGTAATATTCAGTGCTGTACGCTCCAGACGTCCTGTCCTGACATCCTCACCCGTCTTTTCCCAGTCTTTAACATCCCGCTCTCAGCACGTCAAAGCAGGGACAGAGGAAAAGCTGGTCCTTCATCTCCTTCATTCCTTCTCAATGGGCGACTCCTCCTTCATATCCATCTTCCTCTCCACCTATCGCTCCTTCACCTCCACCCAGAGAGTGCTGGACATCCTGACTGACAGGTACAGTGCGCGTAAAGTAATAAAGTCATTGTCTTTCAGATATCAAATACTGATCACACGTTTGCAATGATTTTGTTGGTGCTATGAAATTTAGTATCATATAGACATAAAATTAATATTAGTTTGCATGGTCCTTTCTTGTTCTGTGGAACTTATTGAAATACTTCTTGTGTAAATACTTACAGTACTATATGAGCGATATGAACGATTCATTATTTAAAAAAGTCCCTGTACAGCATGTTTATACGTATAGCATGTTGTATATGTATATGTATATGTGTGTGTATATATTAGTGTTGTAGAATGATTATTTACGATAAATCACATTTAAAATAAGTTTTTGTTTACATTACATATATGTGTGTGTGTGCTGTATATATTTATTATGTACATATAAGTACAAATACATGCATGTATATATTTAGAAAATATGCTATGTTTATATATTACATATATTTATATAAAATAAAAATATATATATTTTTTTTTGCAATAGTCTAAAATTGTTACTACTAATACATTTTGCTAATTATCTGCAATACTAACTTTTTATTAACTTTTTATTTTTAATTAACCCCCCAATGCTAAATTAACATAATTTCCATATGAACTATTTTCTAGGTTGGGAAATCCTCCTGGTGAGAGCAATAGTAACACTCGCCAGGTGTTTAACAAGTATGTACTACTGTGGATACACAACAAGCTATAAACAGAAGTTATTAATAGCTGGTTATGTCTGTTAAACTGCATTGTGGAGTGTTTATTCACATTTGCTGTGTTCAGGGCGGTGTGTACGGTGTTCAGCACATGGCTGAGTGACTATCCCGAGGATTTCCGCTCTTTGAACAATCCCTCCTGCCTGCTGCACTTGGCCCCCCTGCTTCCCACAGACACCTCGGGCGCAGAAATCAAAGGCCGACTGCTGAGGATTGCTGAAGAGCTGAGTGAGAAAACCTTGCTGTCCGGCTCGCTCTCAGGTCAGGCTGTGTGTCCCTTTGACAAAGGCAACATTTCAGTTTTTTTGAACGTTTGTGACAGACAGGGCAGGTTATTCTGTCAGCCTCGCTGTACACTCACCTGTCCTGCCTGCCACAACAACATGTATTACCTCAGTATAGAGCATGGGAATGTGTCATCACAGCGGCAATGCATTCCGAATTTAGGACACAGGCGTTACAGCAGAGACTGGAAAATGGACGTTGATATTATTTAATATTTATATTACTCTTCTTAAGATCACGTTAGAGTGGTTAAAGCTCACTTTTTTGCCATAGACCTTTGCATGGCCAACGTGAAAAACGTGCTTTTTATAGCGTTAGAAAACTAGCCAATTCCTGCAGACATTGATAATAGCCTTTATGTCTGCATGAAAAACCTCTGATTTTCATTAACGCTATGTTTATACAGTAAGGGTTAATCATTCCAACGCGATCTTAAGTTGAATCATATAAATATAAAATAATAGCCTATAAAATTTCTACATTCACTTCTCGAATTAAAGTTAAACTGAAACTCGGTATGGTAAACATCTCAAATACGATCTCTGTATATATAGTGATTTACATTAAACTGTAAGCAAGCCCCCAAACTACAAACAGAAGAAAATTATATATGGAAATATTATCTGCGGCAGCTTATTGACAACTGGCCACATTTGTACGGATAAAGTTTCATTCATCCATCTGATCGTTTACATCGTTGTTTGGCATCTCTAATAAAAAGGAATCTTCAGCTTGGTTCATTAAAGTCAAGGTATTTATTTGCATATCATTCAAAATATAACTTATGCCTCAGCAGCTTCTAGTAAGTTCTGTTACCTTTATAATGGCTTAATTATTTACACTGAGTGGTTTTACTGGGCAATATGACTGTATGTAACAATGATAACTGACTGAAATCTAGCTATATATTCTCCCCTTTAAAAAATAGCCACCGTTTTGCTACTCTAACCAAACTGTTTTAGCAGTTAGCCACTGTAGTTAAAAATGACCATTTGCAGCCTCTTGGACAAAGAGAACAGTGATTTTTTTATTTAAAGATAGTTACACATTAGTCTGTTTTATTCTAAGAGTATGTAAGGTGTTTTTCAAAAAAACGGTAGTAAACGGTCAGATTTTTCTGTGGTGATTGGCATGTGTTTACCTCAGCGTGTCCTAAAACATGGCGGAATTCAGCGCGGTGTGACGTAGATTCCCATACTCTATTGTAACATTTTGGTTGAAGGAATGTAACTACATGAAGCTCTGAAAAACAGAAAAAAATGCAAATTTAGTAAAAGTTGTTATAGCCAATATACAGCCAGCAGGCGCTTATTACATGGCTTCTTGCCCCAAAAGTCAATAATAAAACAATAAATAAATAATATAATACAATAATAAAAATTAGCTTTAACCAGGGAGTCAGTGGAGTCTACGACGGAGTTTTAGTGCCACCAAAAAAAAAAAAAAATCTAAAACTACGAGATTAAAGTCGAAACTACGAGAATAAAGTCGTAATGTTATGAGATTAAA
>JAUMHE010000068.1:18476264-18499041 GCA_032359235.1 Enteromius mattozi | reverse complement strand
AGTTTCGACTTTAATCTCGTAACATTACGACTTTATTCTCGTAGTTTCGACTTTAATCTCGTAGTTTTAGATTTTTTTTTTTTTTTTGGTGGCACTAAAACTCCGTCGTACTAAACTGTCAGCGACTACAGAGTGATATAATTACTAATGGTCAAGATGACGCATAGTTCCCGGATGAGCCTGTGTTATTAGTTTTACCGGTCGTTATCTGGGAATAACAAACCTTGGAATGTGGCGACTGACCAATCAGAATCGAGTATTCCACGAAGCCACAATAATGTGAGGACCAAATAATCAAATTATGAAAATCTGGAAATTGTAATTGAAAAGTCATGAAAATTTTAACAATATTACAAGGTCATAGAAACGTATGTGGTTAATAGCAACGTAATATTTTTAAGTGGTTAAAAATTGTAAAATGGTAAAATGATTTTTAAAAGCTGTAAGCTCACTTTTAGTTTTATCTAAACTAGCGTTCAGAAGTTTGAGGTCTGCAAGACACAGTAATATCTGTAATATTTTAAAATGTGACCCTAGAGCACAAAATCAGTCATGCATATCACATTTGTAGCAATAGCTAACAATACATTGAATAGGTCAAAATTATAGATTTTTCTTTTTATGCCAAAAATCATTAGGATATTAAGTAAAGATCATGTTCCATAAAGATATTTTATAAATTTCCTACTGTAAATATATCAAAACATTTTTGATTAGTAATATGTATTGCTACTTTAACTTTAAAACAACTAAAACAAGGTAATTTTCTCAAAAAATGGTTTTTTTTTTTGTATTAATTTAATGAGTAAAACTGACCCCAATTTTTTTGTGCCTCATAGCAAGCATCAATTATAAATTCTAGTTCCAGGTTAGATAGACATAGCAGCACTTACAGTATATATTCCATTTTTCCATATTGATGTATTGATTTCCTACAGATCCTACCAAAGGCATGACATCTCCTCCTGATCCCTCTGATTTTGATGCCACCAGCATCCTGGGGTTTCCATCCAGTGTGATCGCAGAGCAGCTGACCAGGATTGAGACTGTGAGTTTGATCAAACCATTCACAAGTGGGTTTTTTTTACATCTGTGAAAAACACCAGAGATCAGTTAAAACTAAAAGTAAAACGATTAGCTGCTCACCTTCCTTTCTAAAGTCTGAGCATCTCGGACCCATTGGTAACATCCGTAAATGAAATGTTTTTGATTTACCTTTAGGATCTGTTTCTGAAGCTGGTGCCCTATCACTGTCTGGGGTCTCTGTGGTCTCAGAGAGATAAGAAGGGCCAGGAAGGAGCGTGTTGGTCTGTCAGAGCCACTATCAAGCAGTTTAATCGCTTAGCTAACGCCGTCACAGCCTCGTGTTTGTGGAACACGGGTCTGAAGAGCCAACAGAGGGCCAGACTGCTGGAGAAATGGATCAGCGTCGCAGAGGTCAGCGAGGTTTCACTGTAAATAATGTCATCCATCAGGATAAAGCACTCACGTGAGCGTGTGGTTTGTTTCCCAAACAGGCCTGTAGAAGCAGGAAGAACTTCTCCTCGCTGTACGCCATCCTATCAGCACTGCAGAGCAACCCCATCCACAGACTGAGAAAGACCTGGCAGGAGACAGACAGGTCTGGATTTACTTAGAAAACTGCTCATCGATGCGTTAAAGGAGTACCATTAAGTCAATATTTATTTGTGGTGCAGTAAACCTTCCCATACAGATTTTCCTCCAATATAATGAAAAAAATATTGTCATGTTTTAAATATGTTTAAAAAAACATTAAAAAAAAAATAAAATAAATTTGTATATATATATATATACACACACATAGAGTAATGCTAAATATACATTATCATTTACTATCATTTATTATCATTTTATTTTTCTTAGATATATATATAAATGTGTTAATCATAGATACAGATATCCTTTTTAAATATATTAAAAAAAGACTAAAATAATATGAATATCAGACACAATGAATCTTATATGAATTCGGGGGGGACAAAATAAATAAAATATATATATATATATATATATATATATATATATTTTATATAAATAATAATTTACTATATAAATAATACAGTAGTTGTAATTAATCTGGAATATTCCTCAAATTTATATTGCCAATGTGCACTGCAATGGAAAAAATGATGCATGTTATATGAAACGGTAATGTCATTTTTGACAACAGCAGTTCAGAATGACCTAAAGTCCTTTCCTCTACTCCGACAGAGAAGCTGTGAAGAGATACGAGGAGCTTTCTGACATCTTCTCAGAGAAAGACAACTACTCCCAGAGCCGCGAGCTACTCAAAGAGGTCAGTCACACTACGATACAAAGCAGCCAATTCACACAAGCCTTTTCTAATGTTATTAGAGAGCATGGCAATCAGGCCAATCGATGTTCTCTTGCTCTCTGTGTAAAATTCTCATTGGATGTGCTTCATCACTGTGGAGCACTGCATTAATTCAGCATGGCCTAAAGGGAGGAACTAATGCATGAACAGAATGAGTAATATCAGATTCAGTCATGCAAAAACACAGCCTCGCACTGTAAACTTGTTGTGCAATTCATTATCTATTTCTGTTCTTTAAGGAACAGTTCACCCAAAAATGAAAATCTGTCATTATTTATTCATTCTCTTGTCATCATTATGCTGAATTATAATAATCATAATAAAAGTTCTCTTCCTCTCCACTGAAGCTCTGAAATCACAATCAGCTTCTATAACATGACAGATTTAAATGCATCATGCAGAGACATTTTGCAAACACAGGAACTGAACTATTTTCCTCTTGAACTGATTTAAGTTTTCTGTAATAAAAGCACTTTAATTTTATAGGAGGGGACTTCCAAATTTTCAAATACTGACACTAAAATCAACAACAGGAGATTCACAGGGGTAAGTATACTTTAAGAAATATATGTTAAATAATCATTTTATTTTATTAACTATTAATATAGCAATATATATATTTTATTAAAAATAATGATCATAAATGTCTTCAAGGCTGCGTTTATTTGAATAAAAATAAAGTAAAACATTCACATTGTGGAAATATTACAATTTTAAATTTCCTACCACTTTTTCATCAGTTTAACATGTCCATGCTGAATAAAAGTATAAATGTTAGTTATTTATTTATTTTTTAAAGAAAGAAACACAAACCCTCATCTTTTGAATGATAGTGTATTTTGTAACATTTCTATTTTTTTTTTTTTTTACTTTAAATATTAAGCAGCACAAAATGTTTTCAGCATAATGTAAATCGACATATTTGAATGATTTCTGAAGGATCATGTTACACTGAAGACTGGAGTAATGATGCTGAAAATTCAGCTTTGCATCACAGGAGTAAATAACATTTTAAACTATATTTAAAGACAAAACAGCTCATTTAAATTGCAATAATAATAATAAAAGTTTATTGTATTTTTGATCAAATAAATGCAGCCTTGATGAGCATGAGAAACTTCTTTCACATTAAAGAAACTTGGTATATGTGCATTTAGATCAAAATCTATGCATATATCTATGGTGTGATGGCTGCATCTGAAAGCTGTTTTTCTTTTGTAGTCGTGTGCTCAGGGCACTGTGCCGTACCTGGGCATCTTCCTCAGAGATCTCACCATGTTGGACACTGCAGTCAAAGACCGATTAGAGGTGATGTTAAGTTCACAGCCCGCCATGAAACATGACTAACAGAACTGAAAAAAGGGGCAATAGACAGTATCAGCACGTTCAGCTGTGAAGTATAAAAATAGCAGTGGTTTCACAATGTTTGTCAAAGCTCATCTGACAGAATGAAGATGTGTCAGAACAAAACTCTAAGTTAACGTTGCATTGGCAGGGTGTAATGTAAACCAAAATCTAATGTCTCTTACAGAATGGCTTCATCAACTTTGATAAAAGACGGCGGGTGAGTTTATGGTGATTATATACTTGATTGTCAATCTTTTAAGTTGTTTAAAAAAATATTAACATCACATCCTCTTGATTTCAGGAGTTTGAAGTCATCGCTCAAATTCGCCTCCTACAGTCCTCATGTAGAAATAGCATTTTTAGAACAGATGAGACGTTTGTTCAGTGGTATCACAGCGTACCTACTCTGCGTGAAGAGGAAAGGTCAGTGACATTTCTGTAACTACATTTTGAACATCTCAGATACAAACTATCTATATAATAATGTGTTTTTTTTTAATAGCTACAAGCTGTCCAATCAGATTGAAGCACCGGGTGAGCCTAGTCCTGGCCGAGGCCTGAATCCTACAGTGATCATCACACAGTGTCCAGAGTAAGATCATCACTGTCCTACATAAACAACCAAATTAAACTGAAAATCAACACAAATCAAAATATAGTGCTGTACAGGTGCAACACTGTTGAAAAAGATTGCTGTTATTAATGATCACAAATTAAAATTCAGCTTTAGAATAAGTAATAATGTATTTCAACAAACTGTTTGTGCTTGAATAAAATTTAAGTTAACTTTAGTTTCCTTAAGTTGGATATTTAAATTATCTCAAGAATTTTTAAGCTTTTTTAATAACTTTTTTCACAGTGAAAAAAGGAAAGTGTCGTATACAGTAAAAAGCAGATAAGTTAAAATTAACTTTTATATAAATAAACCACAAGTGCATCTGTTTTTAATTGTAATGCTAAAATACAAATTCAAACATTAGACCAAAAAAAAAACCCCCAAAACATATTTTAGTAAGTAGCCAAAGACAACATTTCATATTTTTTATTTAGTTTACGCACTAAAAAGCACTAACTGGAAATAATACTATGAATAAGAACAAAACAAGACAAAAATTAATACAATAATAATAAATAAAAAAAATAACAGTAAAATTTAATTAAAATTAAAATTAAAAAAGTATAAAACTAAAACCTAATTTACAATATTAATAAAACACAATACACAGTAGTATATAAATAATACTAAAATAACACTGGTCTCAGGACAATTATTTTAATATTTAGAAATTCACTAAGATAAACTAAAACTAAAATGCATATCACATTCAACTGTACAAAACATTTTATTTGTTTGTTAAAGTACTTCACACTAGACAACAAAATATACTGATGCTGTGATTTGGCATGAGGGAAAACAAATCCTGGTTACCATAGTAACCCATTTATTTCCATCAAACCTGTCCATGTTAGTGTCTGTGTAATATGGCAAGCTTTTAACAAGTAACAGATAAACACCAAAATACCAGAGAGTTTCACGGGACGCAGAGACATTACCATAATAATGGGAAGAACTGCATGTGCTAAACACGATTACGTTATTATTTTTTTGCATTCGTCATTGTTTTTTCTCTGCTGAACAGATCTGCAACACATTTTTGGGTCACGACCCACCAGCTTAGTATATAGTATGAAATGCATTGCTTTTATTTTGTGAATCCTGGGCTCAATTTTTCCAACTATTCAAATGACAATCTTCCTGTTGGCTATGCTGAGGATCAGACTCAGTTCTTGACATGCTCACACAGATGTTTCTTTCATGAGCTCTTAAGCGCCGTAATGCTGCTCGAGCTGAATCAAACAAAGTTTTAAAGCAGGACAAAGACACACTTATCGTCTGCAGTTAGCGTCTGACTTCAAAGCTACTGCTGCTGCTGGTGTGGAGTTTTATATTTATACTCTAGGTTGCAGTCTATTCAGAAAGAATCAATGTCATAAGCTGCACACGGCAAAGAGCCTCCAGTTTGTGACAAGATCGCTCTGTTCTCCCGTTACAGCGCTCTCTCAGCTGTGGCAAATACCACAATGGATGCTGATGGCATATTTGACTTCCCGTCTCCTGTCAATCACCTGCTCTCCAGGCTTTACAAGGTAAGGGAGAATAAAGAGCTTTATTTTGATTACATTGCAGTAATGGGTCTTTAAAAGCCTAGCTGTTATCAGCAACTTTGAGAGATTTATTATTTGAGAGCTCACTGAGGATCTTTATAGCATTTCCAGTTGCTTTTTAGCATTGAACCGTGCCACGCTTTTATTATGTGATACATTTTTCTTGCATGAAAATTCAAACTACCAGATAAATGTGTTACTCATAAAATGAAAAAATAAATAAATAAATAAATAAATAAAGGCTTGTGCTTAAATTATAAATATATTTATATATAAACTTATTGTCTACTTATTGTTTTTCTAGAAAAAAAAAAAAACATATATTTTTAATATACTTCATGTTATTCATTCATAGATTTGATGACTTTACTATTATTCTAAAATGTAGACATTTAATACTAATCACACTAATATTAATTCAATAATTAAATAAATAAATACATTTATTATTGATAAATATTTTATACACTATAAAAATGTTGCAAGTAAACCCTATTAGAGCAAGTGTTACAGAAAAGTATTTTTGTCTTTCTGCTTAAAATTGTAAGTTCATTCAGGATGTACCTTGCTGTATCTTAGTAATTAGTTATGACATTTACAAGCAATTTCTGAGTGAGTTTTTTGGGGGTATTGTTTCTGAATTTCACCAATAATAACAATAAAACTGCAAGTAAAATTGAACTGAACATTGAATTTTGGAAGAATGAAATGTGTGTGTATATATATATATATATATATATATAGAGAGAGAGAGAGAGAGAGAGAGAGAGAAACAATAATAATAATAATTTTATATTTTATTTACAACTTTGAAAATAAATATAATTTATTTGATCATTTACTCACCTTAATGTTGCTCTAAACCCAAATGTTTTTCTTTATAATGTGAAATATAAAAGCAGACATTTGGCAGAATGTCTGAGCTTTAAGAATTTTTGTGAGCAAACATGAGATTTAAGAGCAAAACAGACAAAATAAACCACATAAAGATGATTTATTATTTTTTTTTTTTACCTCTTACCTCTATTCCAGCATGTGAAATCCCCGTCCGTTTCCTGTCTGGATGTTGATTCATCACCGCCGCCCAATGATGCCACGCCCTCTGTCCTGACCACACCCACTACAGCTGTCAAATCACATCGGCGGTCCGTCTCCTGCGGCAACAACCCCACCAATAACAAGCCAGAGGCGGGGCCTGAAATAAGAATCGTCAGGATACGGATGGATCTACACGACGGCAACTTATACAGAAGCATTTTGGTAGTCTAGCAAACACAAATACAAGAAAATTTTCAAATCAAAGTAAAAATGTGCTCACACTTTTGGGCTTTGGATCCTCTGTATTTCACAGCAGCAGTCTAGTGTTACATCAGACAATCTTTTGGCATTTCATGTCAGCTCCTGTTTAATATGAATGTAGTCGCTCTTTGTTCTAATGTATACTTTCTTTTCTGTGCTGCCTCAGGTCACCAGTAATGATAAAACACCCACTGTAATCAGTTCTGCATTAGAGAAGCACAACCAGAATGCTCAAGAAGCCTCCAAATACGAGCTGATTCAACTGCTGCCGGAGGGGAAAGGTGATGTCACAATTTTCATGCCATAATGTTATGTTTTTTGAAAACACATCATAAAATGTGAAAAACATTATTCTGGGCATACTGATGGGACAGTGATATTATGGACTTAATATATAAAAAGTTGTCATTCAAAAAAACCAAATGCAAAATATAAGTGAATATATACATATACGCTACATGTGAAATCAATTTTTATTCAGTAAGGACACAAACTGATCAAAAGTGACAGTGAAGACATTTTATGTTACAAAAGATTCCTATTTTTAATAAATGCTGTTCTTTTGAACTTCCTATTCATCAACATTGACAATGATAATAAATGAGCAGAAAATCAGCACATTAGAATGATTTCTGATGTAATGATGATGAAAATTCAGCATTGCGTCACAAAAATAAATTAAATTTTAAAACATATTCAAATAGACAAGAGTTATTTTAAACTGTAATAATATAACTGTTTTTACTGTAATTTTTTAAATGTAAAAAGTGTAGCCGTGTGAGCATAAGAGTCTTTATTCCCAAAAAATGTTACTGACCCTAAACCTTTCAACAGTAGTGTATATTATATATATTATATATATAAATACACATTCAACATATTTAATTTATAATTATTTTAATTTATATTTAATCCAAAGTATTATTTTTTATTATTCATAGAAATATATTTTCTATAAATGAACTTTAACAAAATTATATATATATTTTATGTTTTTTTATGTATTTCTTTGTCTTTCATTTCTCTCTCCACAGAGTTAATAATACCTCCCACAGGAAACGTCTTCTATGCCATGTCTTCAGCTAGCGTCGACTTCCTGTTAAGAAGAAGAGGAGGAAATACACCAACAGGGTCTCCAACTCTTGGCAATGAAACCAGTGCAACCTTTCCACGAATCAAAGCCAAGGGCAGAAGACTAGTCCGGACACTATTTTAACATAAAAACAGGATATTCTCGTCCAAGTACTTTCAAAAAGAAAGACACAAAATACTTCATTCAGAGCTCTTTGACTGTGTAGAATTGACTTAAATAAGTCATTTTCATAAGTTCTAATATTAGTAATTTGAGTGAAAGCTTGGTTGAAATGGCTCTAAGATGTTAGTTACTGCTAAACGTTGCACTATTTTTGCATTTCATAAATCCAAAATGAATTTCAAGACAAAATCACGTACCTTTTGCTGATGCCAGCATTTCCAGTACTCCCCCCGTCTACCTCTAAAGCTAGCAGTCCATTCGTTACAGAATATTCTGCATTATTAATGAACATCAAACGGAGAGAGAGCAGCTAAAAGATCCCAGCATAATAAACACTTACAGAAGGTACTTACACCTGCCTAACATTTCAAAACACTGAGCTGTTCTGTGTGGGCAAAAAGCTACTGAAAAAACACCCGCCTACCTGAAGAAGAGTCACAAAACCACTGCCGCTCTCCGATGTCTTCACCAAGTATGCAAACTGATAGTTGCTTACTGTGTGCTTTCTCTTTAAATATTTATACAGAATTCATTATGGTTATGGTAATATTGAGACTCTGTTCCAAAGCTTAGTATAAAGTTTGTGTAAAACTATCTAAGGCAGGAAATTAATTCCTCAAAAGAGACTGATCTGAATCAACTCTTAGGCCACACATAGGAGACTTTACAATTGATTTCACTGCAGTTTGGGTTCGTTTCTAAGCTAAGAGCACAACAATCTAGTAAGAATAATAATACACTACTTTCCAAAAGTTTGGGGCAACTAGGATTAATTATTTTTTTTATTTTTTATTAATTATTATATTATATTATATTTATTTATTCAGCAAGGTTATTACAGTTAACTAAAACTAAATCTAAAATTAAAACCATAAACATTATAATAATATATATAAAAAATACATTAAAATATCAGGTTATTGCCAAAGCAACATTTCTCATTTAAAGAAATTAATAAAAATTGTATAGACATGGATATAATTTTGTTTAAAAAAAAAGTTACAAAAACAACAAATTTACTACAAAGGAAATACAAAATAAAAACATATTCAAAATATTCATAAAAACAATAATTGTATATCAATGATGCTAAAATAAAATATTTAGCAAATATGCTTTAAATTGATCATGAGATTGATCTAAAATTGATTTACAATTCTATATTTATACTTTTTATTCTTCAAAGAACCCTGAAAAAGTATTATGGATTACATACAAATTCATTAATAATAATAATAATAATAATAATGTTTCTTGAGCAAAACAATCAGCATATTAGAACGATTTCTGAAGAATCATGTGACACTGAAGACTGTAATGATGCTGTAAATTCAGTAACATGAATAAATTAAATGTTAAAATATAAAAACATATAACATACATTGCAAATTGTAAAATTATTTCATAATATTACTGTTTTTACTAAAAAATGCAAAAAGACTCCAAACTTTTGAATGGTAATGCATGTACAGTAGCACAAAAATATTGGGTAATATAGTCAATTTTATTTGAATTTAATTATTTTGTTTTAATTTAATAAATTTCAGTATTGATTGTTTCCAAATTTTGGGTGTGCCTTCTCCAAAAAGGATAAATGCATAAAAACAGGCCAAAAGAAAGTGATCATAATCATGCAGCCTACATTAGGAACAGGCTTTAAGTGTGTAGCACAATGCCTTAATGTGCTGTCTACGTAGGCAGCTGACTAGGTTTTGGGACAGAGCCAACAGTGTGTTGAACTGAAGGTCTCTGGTTCTGGCTGTTCTCCGATACCAAATCAACTCCTTTAACAAAGCTGTGCCTGTGACATTATTTTTGTACTGATATAAGAATAACGCAGCGAACATCAAAAACAGAATACAACACAGTTGTTCGTACCCTAATGAACCTTGCGTTCTCTTTCTCGTATGCTGTTGACGTCTCTGTGGGAACTGAGGCATGCGAGAGCTCACAGCAAGGAAGAGGGGCCCGTTTCATCTCAGTGTTTGGTTATGTTCAGAATAGCACACTTTCATACTGCACTTACATATGCAAAGGTCTGTATACTTACTACAATGTGCAGTATACAAGAGATTTTATTTTTCTAAGATGTCACATGCAATGATAAAGTCACGTGACGGCAAATGTAGCATACTACTGTTTGAGACCTTGGAAAAATGTCAACCGTTTCAATTACCCTTTAAAGAAAACAATGGAAAGTACACATATAGAGGAAGCTAGTATTCCGTTCTGATCATGGTCTTTGTTTTTGTTCACTTGTTTGTTTAGTGCCTTATTATCAGGTGCTCGTGTGTGATTGTTGCTCTGGTGTGTTGCGCAGTGAAAAGCATGTTGCAGCTTCAGTCCTGTACCGTCAGATCTGTATTCTGACACCTTTATGCACTACATACCTCCTATTCTTGTAATAAACTTTAATTTTGATACAACTGACAGCTTTCAGACCTGATTTATGCCTTTGAGATTTCATTACATTTACCTGTGAAACTCAATTACTACATAAACTAGACTTCACTTGTATTGTAAAATATTTTTTGGGAGACTTTACCCACAACAAGCACAAACAGCAACATTTACACTGATTTTTTAAAAATTATTATTATTATTCTATTAATTCCCTGACACCTCGAGGCTTTTATGTATTTATCATTTTAATGTTACTGGAAATTTTAATAATATAAATATTGCCAACAAATAGTGACTAAAAGGTATCACAGTCATACAATTCTCTGTACATAAACCACAGCCTGCTTAGGTTATCATCAGAGAGAGAGAGGAAGCTTTGTGTGTGTGTTTGCAGTCAGAGAAATGATCGCTCTCTGATTGCTCAAGCACTATTATTCCTCCTACACCACTGAGAACACCTAAGTGCTGATTATGAGCAGCTGCGTTGGTGTAGAAGAGAGCTTTACCAGGCTCCTGTGAAGATGGTGTTGAGGAGATGTGGCTAGCTGGTTTATTAGTGCCCTGCACTAATTTATGATCTGCAGTAAATTATTTATTGAAATAAATTAATTTTACAATTATTACATTATAAAAACTATATATTAAAAAAAATATATTTTTTATATTATATAAATGTGTGTGCACAAATTGCATCCAAAATAAAAACATTATATTTATATATAGCGAAATGTGTTATGTTTATATATTTTACATATATATGCATTATTTTATTTTATTTACATTTTGAATTGAATTTTATTAACAGAAATGCCAATATTTTTTCTGTATTTTTGTCTGAAAAATTGTAGCGTATACTGTACATACAATTATTATTAATATGAATAAGTTACAGTATATTATTTAATTGAAGCCTAGTTTGGGCTCACGAGTGGATGCTTTAGACACCCTGAGTTATTCAGCATATTTTGCAGTACCCTTGAATTTGTGAAAAGCTAAAGCAGCGATAATGTAATTACAGACACATAAAGTGCTTTTATTTTTCTCAATGTAATACAGCAACAAAAGCTGAGGGATTAAAAACATCTCTACCATACATATCCCAGCCTAATTCCCATAATGCACTTTTGGCTTCTTGAGGTTTCAGGTAATGCGTGTAATAATGCTGCACAAATTACACACTTCACCTTCTAACACGCTTTATTTAAAAAGAACGATGTAATCATAGCAAAAGAAAATATTTATATATACACACATTTAAAAAAACAAGGACGTACCGTATTAAAATCTAATTTACAGCCTGTTTCCCTGAAGTTATACATGAAATGACTTTAAGATATCAATCATAAATTTATTCATTGTTGCATTTAAATGAATTACCTCACATATTATTCAAAGCATTTGGCCTAATAATCATACCTGTTTGACACCTACACAGGCAGTCCTTCTGCATGACCCTGATTTTGTTGTTCTTTCTGCTGTGTCCTGCTTCATCAGTGATACCATGCAGATTTGTCACATGTCTGCACTTCTCCGCTGCAGCTCTCACACTGCAGGGCGGCCGAGCGATAGGCCTTCCACACCGTAGCATCCTGACGGCACACCGTACCCCCGCCTCTCTTCTCCTCCGCCTCGTCGCGGTTGATATCTCCTACACAGACCCAGCCGCCAGACGTCCCACTTCCAGCACTACCACCGCTGACACTGACGGCCCACTTTGAGTGATCCTCTGTAGCCTTAAATGTGACGCTCTGGCCTGGGGAAATGAGGTCTATGTTGAGGACTTTCCAGCTTGGAGAGCAGTCCGAGTGCAGGATGCCCGTGGAGCGACGCCAGAACTGAACCAGCAGGTCAGACTGAAGACTAGGTGCAACCCAGGAGTGATACAGGTCTGATTATGAATGAAACAGTGGGAAAGTCATAATTATGGCATAATTATTTTTTAATAAAATGCATACATTAGCTACGTTTCAATTACAGATTTGCGCAAAACTTTGGCGATATGTATTCATATATCTACATGTCATATGTAACCAGTTAAATAGCTAGCTGATCATTTGTATTTTTGTAAACCCTTTTGTTTACACTTACAACTGGAGTGTACAATGCAATGTAATGTTCCCAATTTGTTTAAAGCAAAAAAATAAATAAAAATTTATACAAATGAGGTGACAGAAGCAGTAGATGTGTGCAATGCTAACTATCTAAGCATTAATGGCAGGGAAAGCTCCATAATTCAATGTTACATGCCATTTCTTTAGAATTATTTGTCAAATTTAAAAGCAATTTCTGAGTAAAAACTGTTTTCAGTAAATCCTACATTAAATTTTGTTGAACTTCTTTTTTACTTGTTTCATGGAATTGCATGACAGTGAGATGCATCAGAACAGTCAAATATGTCAATCTAGTACTTTTATGCTTATTGAATGAAAGTGCCCATCTTCAGCATGACCAAAATATTTTTGTTTAACAAAAAGAGCTAAATGTTTAAATCTAGCACATTAGACTGGCACTGTCACTGTAACCATTACATCAGTATTGAAAATGAGTCTTACCATTGGCAAACGATGCACCTTTTGCAAAGCTAATAAACTCTGTTCCAGCCAGTGAGAGGAGTGAGATACTGCGATTGGATGGTGAGGAGGAAGTGTTGTCCCATCCGCCCAGTGTGTGTTTACAGAGCTGAGCCATAGCAGGTACAGCAGCGGCCAGTGGAGCAGGGATGCTGCAGTCGTATATGTGAGGCTGATTGATTTTCAACTGTTCACCTGTTAAACACAAATAAAATACATGTTAAGAACATCTATCTGTATTTACTGACAAACAAATGGAAAGATGGATAAAAAAATGGAGATATATATTACAGAGAAATAAATTACATTTCACAAAATTATATTACATTATCATAAGAAAGACAAATGACAGTGGATATCAAATTAAAACAACAAAATTAAACTACAATATAATAGTACTACTGCTGCCACTACTAATACTAATAAGCATTTATTATTATTATTATTATTATTATTAATTATTGCTGTCAAACAATAAAAGGTTGTTTACATAACATACTGTATGTGTGTATTGTGTATATTTATTATGTGTAAACAAATACAAAACATGCATGCATATATTTAAGAATAAATATGTTATGTTTATATATGAAACATATTTATATATAATATAAAATATAAGAATATTAAAATATAAATGTATAAACATGTAAATATTTAAAAAAATATATACACTATGTGTGTGTGTTTATATATACATAATTAATATATACAGTACACATACATATATAATATAAACAAAAAATATTTTGGATGTGATTAATCATAATTAATCATTTGATAATAATAATAAATAAATAAATAATAATAATAAACCAAGTAAAGCGAGTTTAAAGCACTCTACTTCATTATCTGAAACATACAGCTTCGACTTGTCCCAATCTTGTTCCTGAAGACACACCAAAAATGCACATTTTGTATGTCTTTCTCATTTGATCCATTTATTTCAAGCCTTAGTTTCTCTGCTGAGTGTAATCAGGTGTGTTTGGTTAGGAATATTTTAAAATGTGTACTGCTGGTGTGTCTCCAGGAACAGGGTTGAGAGACACTAGCTTATTGCTTTATTACCATTATTGGAAAGTCTGATAATACTGTGATTTACAAACACAAGATTAAATGGACCTAAAGAGGATCTCAGTGAGAGGTGTTGTCACTATGGTTACTGTGTCAGACGATTACTCTAACAGTCACTATGGCAACTGCATCCCATAAATGTTTTGTCTTTAGAAATTGCACATGAAAAGGTTAGGTGAGAAGCATTTCGAGCAGCGTCTCCAACATCAGACTCACTTTACAACAAGCATATGAAAATGTAAAACATGCATCTATCATATTAATCCTGTTCACTTTAACACACCTGATTCATACTTACAGTCACAAACTACAGCATTAAAAGGACAGTCCACCCAAAAATAAAAATGATGCAATAATTTACTCACCATCACGTCATTTCAAACCTGCATGGTTTTCTTTCTTCAACAGAACATAAAAGAAGATGTTTTGAAGAATGCTGGCAACCAAGCATAGACATGAAATACAACAGAAGTCAATAGGAACCAATACTGGTTACCAGTATTCTTCAAAATATCTACTTATGTTCTGTGGAAGAAAGTCTTACAGATCACTAATTCATTAAACGTATTGGAATTGTACCTATGGTCTGAAAGCGCTCGAAAGGATATGTGACACAGATGAAGTTCTGTCCATTACTTATGCCAGAACTGGGGTATGAAAACTGTCCCTGTGATTTAGGAGGGGGGAAATGAGGTGTGCTGTGGACCAACCAGAAGCCCTGCTGTTTATCAAAGACGACAACTCCTGGAACAAAGAAAAAGAGTATACATTAACACACATCCTCCATAAATGCTTGTTTGTTTAATATCATTTCAAGCAGTTAACTGCACAAAAACTGCACCTTTGGTGTGGCCACAAGACCGGGATACATTTCCAAAAAGCTTCTCTTGTTGCGGTGGCTGATCATTATATAAAATGTATCCAACATCATCACCCTGGAAGAAAGTTAATGCTCAAAGCTTCTTCATAATAAACATGACTGTTTGAGACAGCAGATCAGAGGAACTTATGATGAGCATGTGATCTAAAGCACGAGTTCCTCTTTTATTATGAAATATGCATGTGCACCTAAAGCAATAAATATACTTTTGAGCTTCAGTTTGAACATGCTGCATAAGCGTAAACAGCAAAAACTTGTTTGGTATCTGATTTCTGCTACTTTTAAATGTGGTTCTAAATCTCAATAGATTTTAAATAGATTTATAATTAAATGTAAATGCAAACTCAGTGTTTTCATACTTCTGCAAAACTGGAAAAATATGCAGACTAAAGAACAGGACAAGCTGAGTAAGCTTCTCTAAAATCAGCCAGAAAATGACTAATAATGAAAGAAGAACAGAAGATGGTTTAAGCAAAACTGAAAATTATTATTTTTTTTTTACATTTGGATGCTTTATATTATGTAAAGAGTGTGACTTGTACCTCATATAAAGGCCCAACTGTTCGACCAACAGAACTTTGACTGTCATTAACTAAAGTCTTCCCATCCATCCATCCCTCACTTTCTCCATCCATGAAAAGATACTTCAGTCCCTCCTGCACAGGCTCATGAGGAGGATGTGGGAGTTTGTACAAGTAAAACCTGTAAGCAGAAACAAAAAAGAGGGAAATATGCCCCTTCACATTGATGATTACATTTTACACACACTATATTTAATGTATGTGTTAACTTATAATATAAACAAGAAAAACAGAAAACAGACAACTTCAAAATTCATGTTAAATTCATATTTGTGTCATTATTTGTGAAATTTTCAGGTGTATGTAAAATAATAAAATATATATCTATATAAATTAACTAACAAAATAATTACCCTAGTATAAATAACTTTACATTTGTACAATAAAAAATATTATTAATATTAATATGATAGTACTGTTACATTAAGCAGCCATTTTATTTACTTAAATGGTTCTGTTGTTAATAAACTATTTGTTTAATTAATATAAGGTCATATAATAATTAGAAAATAACTTTAATAATTTAAATATATATATATATATATATATATATAAGTAGTTTAGCTGAAGTACAACGGGGTGATTTTTTCTATTTTTTATGGCCACATGACTGTATTAATTTAATCAGTGATATTTTGAAATAGTATTTCTGAGTATCTATACTATATTATTTAAAAAATATCTGAATATTTTAAAATGTAATTTATTCTTGTGATGTAAAGCAGAATTTCCAGCATCATTACTCCTGTCTTCAGTGTCACGTTATTCTTCTGAAATCCTTCTAATATGCTGATGTGCTGCTTAAGAAATATTTATTATTATTATTATTATTATTACTATTATTATTCTTAATGTTATTGAAAACAATTGTGCTGCTCAATATTTTTGTGCAATACAGTTTTTTAATGTATTTTTTATGTATACAGTATTTCTATGATGTGTCAACTACCTATCATAATCATAGAAATACTGAATAAAATCTATATAGATGAAAATATACCACTACAACTGTGATTCAATATGCTGAATGTTTTCTGTTTTTTAAGCTATTTAAAAGTATACAAACCAGTCTACAGGTTTCCCCTGATCATCATAACACGAGATGGAGGAAGAAGCTCCTCCTGATGCATGAAGGAGGAGCAGAACATGAAGCAACATGATGGAAGTAAAAGAACCTGAAACAGTACAACATTCATTTGTCTGTCAGGGTAAATCAAATGTATAAATACAATGACAAACCTTTTCAGCACTTTTAAACGGTTTCAATATCTGAATAATAACTCTGGCATAGTGATTCATCTCGCTTAACTTTGTAGTTTTAATGTACGTGTTATTACTTATGGTCTAATGAAAAACTGCATGACTGAACTACAAATAGAAAATAAATTACCATCGCTATAAAATTTGACATAAATCTTACTCAAAGGATGACAGGCGTGGTATTGAGAGTGAAAATGTTGATCATGTCAGTCCATCGCTGAGCGAAACTTCAATTCCTCATGTTGACACATGTAGCAGGTCCATTAGTTTCAAATGTAGTCATAGAACAAGTGGATAGAGTGGAATTTAGCTGTAGTTGTAAGGGGCGGGGACTAATGACCGAGCATTTATTTTCTTAGTTGGTTTGGGTAATAGTTATTTTCTTACTTTAAAGTTTCACTGTGCATTTTCATTTTAGCACTATTGTAATTTCTCATTATTCTTGTATTTAATATTAGCCTACTCAACAGCAAAATCAAATAAGGTTTTGTCACGAGGTAAGTGTTACTTTTCTCAGCGCCATTGAGGAAGAACCAATCACAGTTGATTGTGTTGACTTAATCAGGTGTTATTAAAAACCTTTTTTAGCGATTGCTGGGGCGGATTTCTGTTTGAATGCCAGATGACAGGCCTTGGAAATATATGTATTTAATATACGCAAGTTTTTTACTGTGCAGTTGTCTCTAACGAAGCACTAAAACATCCTGAGTTTTGAATGGCGCTCAATGGAGTACTCGGCATCATGAGCGCCAGGGCGCCTCCTGAAGGAAAATTAACTTTTTATTTACTACCATACAGATAAGAGCAGCATAAGTGAAATAACCGCATCTAAACACCGGAAGCGATTTTCTTTATGAATATTAATAAGGGCATTTAACTTTTGGTTACATAGTACAGCCGACCATCTTTCAATCTGTTGTTGTCAATGCTTTTAACGAATCACGTTGCTTTTGAGCTGTATTTTTTAGTTTAAGACTAAGGGGAAAAAAACATGCCTAAATCTGAAAAGTTGTGCATAAATTGATGTAAGCAGACAAAAAAATATATCAGTGTCCTACTGACAGATTTAAAGTCACAGTCATTTTTGAGCTTCAAGTGATTTACTATTTTATAGTTTGTTTGCCTATTAATGCAAAATGTTGTCAGCAACCAGTTAGTTTTGCAATTGAAGTTACACTCATCAAGTAAGATGTCTAACAGATTTTGCTTTTCATATTAATAACTTGTATTGGTCTGATGTAAAACTAAAAGAATTAAGTAGATTCTGTACTACTTCAATGAATGTTACTCTTAGGAAATTGCATTTAAATTAATTTTCTTCTGCATTTCCTATTTCTTACCTCAAGAGGTCACTGAGGTGTTTTTTTTTTTTAACATAATCTTGTATCATATCACCCTGAGGCTGTAATTGTAGTTATATTGATGAATCCACAATCATGAGCACAAATAAATTCAGTTAATATAGTTATTGTGGCAAACTTAATTTTCCTATAGGAGCACTTATAAACTTAAATTCTTGTTCCAGTAGTAAAACCATGATTAATTTCCAAAAACATATTCATGGTTACTATGATTGTACAAAATAACAAAGTAAAATATTGATTCAGTGGTAAAAGGTAGATTTACAATGATTCTACATTGCAGTTGAACTCTTTTGTGGAGGATTGCAGTGTTTTGTGGTACATTAGTTACACTACAGACGCTGTCCCTGTTGAAAAACAACAACAACAACAACAAAACAGCATATGCTGGTTAGGTAACGTTGGTTTTGATGCTGGAGTGCTGGTTTAAGTTGGTTCTTAAGCTGGTTGGATCAGTTTATTTGAGTGTGTACTTTTCAGAAATGGGCTTTATTTTGTACATCTCAGAAAATATTTTTAAAATGACATTTAACAAAATGACATTTACATTTTTATACTTGACTTATTCTTAGAAAAAGTCTAAATATATTTGATTTGATTTGATATATACTATATAGTAGCGGGTGCTAGTATACATCTTCTATACAGAATTTCCAAAAACACAAGTGAAGAAAAGACTGAAACAACAGATGCTTCCACATGTAATCTGACGTGATCATCAGACATAAAAGAGCATTAAAACTGTGTAATGTTATGGAAAAATGTCAACCAACAAAGAAGCAAAAATGACTGTCAAGCTTTGTGGTGTTGATCAAGTTCATCTACATTTTGATTATCATTTTAAAGCTAGAATAAAATGTTTTTATTTACACACAGATTCTTTCTTTTGATGTTTTCTATGTTCAGATATTCAGATATTCATAAAATATATACACATCAATACCTAAATAAGGACATAGTAGTATACTTAAAGTATGATGTAAAGTTTACTTAAAGAAAACTTATGAGTATATTTGCAATATAAAACTACTAAACTAGTAGTTTACTGAGACTATACTACAAAGTATACTAATAATGCTACTACAAATATTTCATTATTAAACTATCGCTATACCTATAAGTTCAGTTTTAGTATAGTTGCAGTACAAGCTAAAAACTTTGATGTAAACTAGTTGTGTACTCAAAGTTTGGTACTGTTATACTTAAAAGTATACTGTACTTTTATATACTAGAAAGTATGTATGAATATTAAAATAGTACACTTATGAGTATACTACTAGCACACTGAAATTTGCATACTTACTCCATAAAGCATACTTAAAAATATACTTGAACTTTACTTAAGTATACATAATAAAATAAAGTATACTGCTTTTTGGTAAGGGTTAGGACCAGCACATGACCAGCTAAGAACCAGCTTAAACCAGCATCCCTGCTTTAAATCCTACCTAACCAGCATAAGCTGGGGGTTTTTTCAACAGGGGTGGTTAATTTTCCTAAAAATCTGTGGCTACTTTTGGTTTTTAATATTTTTTAATTCTCTTGACACATCTTGAGAAAACAGATTCTTTGAAGTTATGCTAATAATTAATCATTTTAAGCCTAAAAACTGTTTATCCCCTACATCATAAATCTGTAAACAACTGTCTGAAAAATGGTAGTGCAAAGACTTTGTGTAAACTGTATATCCTATTTGATTAAGGAAGGCAGCAAAGTGAATGTGTTTTAAAAGACCTGCTGCCCCAGTTCCCCTTAATATGTTTTTTGTGTGTGTGAACAGGATGGATGTGGATGTCAGCAACTTGTGGTTATTGCCTTGTGCATCTTGCTGAAGGTGGCGTAGAGTTTCACTGGAGACAGAGACAGAGTTTAGAGGCTCAGAGAGACGGGAGGTGAGACAGTGGGATGGCCAGCCTATCACCACCCTTCAGCTTCTGCTTTCTCTGGCTCAGTGTCCTACACTGCGTGTCTGGTGCCTTTCGGCTCCCTCTTCAACACATGTGTGTGCCCAAGCATCCACAGACGGCTGGCAGCGCTTGCTGAAGAACATCTGAACCAGGTAGTGTTAGAGCAAAACCAGGTACCAATTTCTTGATTATTCTTGTAGTTACTTACAGTCTTCCGTGTTTTTGCGCACAAACAGGGCTGAGATGTGGGTGTGTGTGATTGTGACCTCTGTGCTTCTTCTGTCAGGTAATTTTGGACAGGTTTCTTGTGTTTTTAACACAATGAATTTGTTGTCAATGCACCCACTCTGTCTAATCTGTGCTCTTAAGTTACCTGAGTGCCCTTGCCGCACAGGTTATTTATATTGTATTGATCTGTATTTTTTCCTGTTTTTATCCCTGGCGTCAACAGCGCACACCTTGCTAAGGTCAGTACTGGCCTCTGATTACTCTTGTGATGCTTTATAGGAGTCGGGGCAAGTAAGTGGCTGGTGTATTTCTCCAGGACGGACATCTGCGTTTGGGCCGGGACCACAGTAACTCTGCCGTGCCGTTATGATTACCCTTCGCCCTACAGCTCTACACGGGTCATGTGGTTTCACATCTCTGCAGAGGGCAGACGGGAGGTTGCTTACCATACTGATGGGAATCTGTTGAGCCTCTTGTACAGGGACAGGATCAGATATATGGGGGGCCACAAAAGATGCAGTTTGCAAATCACGAATGCGAAGCTGAGCGATGCAGGAACGTACCATTTCAGATTCGAGACCGACAACCAGCAGGGCCGGTGGACCTCTCCTGATGCCATCACACTCTCTGTCACAGGTCAGACCAGATTTTAAAGGTTATTTTTTATGTTAAGTAATATAAAAAAAACAAGTTTAATATGTAGATGCAACTCTACAATGCTGTTAAAAAGTTTGAGGTGGCAGTACATTTTACAATACTTTTATTCATTCAATTGATTAAAAAGTGACAGTAAAGATGTTTGTAATGTAACACAAAAAATCTATTTCGAATGTATGTTCAAATAATTGTGAAAACAGATGTATCATAAACTGTTTTCAGTGTTGATAAAAGAAAAGCTTGAGAAGCAAATCAGCATAGTTGAATGATTTCTGAAGGATCATGTGACACTGAAGACTGGAGTAATGGCTGCTGAAAATTCAGCTTTGGTTCACAGGAATAAATTACATTTTAAAATATATTAAAATAGAAAATTTTAAATTGTAATAAATGTAACAATATTACTGTTTTTATACCAAATACGCATTAGATGCCTCTTTTAAAAATGTTTATAAAAGTCTTACTGACCCCAAATCCAAATGTTTGTAACAGAATGGTAGAGTAAGTCAGTCAGTGTTTTTTGAAAGGCAAGGCTGCCTGATTATTCGACCAATGGAGGAAGGAGTGTTATTTACACAACCACCTAAAAACACACTACTAATCAGAAAACAACAGCCTGGCAACACCTTCTAATTGGAGCAGCACTCAAATTTTCTGTAGAAAATTTATTATTAGGATAAAATTAGCAACTTATTTTGATGTTTATTTGCATAATTGTGCAAAAAAGTCTGTTGCTAAATAATTTAGCATGTTGCATGGACCTAATTTTTTGAAATTAATCTGGTTCCAGAGCTTCAGGTTCATGTACATCCACCGAGAATAGGCAACATGTTTGCTGCTGGCGAGACTGTATTCCTGAGCTGTGTGGCGCGAGGCTGTGCCTCCCCTGGCAGGAACTTTGCACTTTATCGGAATGGGATCAATTTGGGTCAGTCTAACAAGCTGTCAGCCATCTATAACTTTGACAGTCAGCATGCAGGTACCTACACCTGCCGTCCAATACCACCTCAAAATGTTCAGTCACCGGGAGTCTCCCTGGCTCTTGGATGTGAGTATTGTGTATGCATATAGACCACTGGTCTCAAACACAGTTCCTGAAGGGCCGCAGCTCTGCACAATTTAGCTCCAACCCACCTGATCCACATAATCAAGGTCTTCAGGACTTCTAGAAAATTCCAAGGTGTGATTTGAAGTTAGAGTTGGTTGGAGCTAAACCCTGCAGAGCTGTGGGCCTCCAGGAATTGAGTTTGAGACCACTGATATAGACAATAGTTCTGTATGTGTAATATATATATATATATATATATATACAGGTCCTTTTCAAAAAATTAGCATATTGTGATAAAGTTCATTATGTTCTGTAATGTACTGATAAACATTAGACTTTCATATATTTTAGATTCATTACAAGTAGTCTGAAGTAGTTCAAGCCT
>JAUMHE010000068.1:18427215-18440608 GCA_032359235.1 Enteromius mattozi | reverse complement strand
GCGTGTGTCCTTGATCAGGAGGGGTAAAAATGAGCCAGCTCACAGAACTAGTTCTTCTTACAGGTAAGTCATGTCTATGTACACCGTAAAGGTCACAGACAGATCTGTACCCTTGGGCATGAAGGTCAAGCATTCAAAAAAGACTGTCCATATTTACAGTATACTTGCTGACTTGATGGAAGACAAAAACAGCTTTTAAATAAATTAAATAGTAAATCATGGTTATAAATGTAGTATTTACTTTCTAAAATGTAATTTTATTATGATATATGTAGTTTATGCTACACAGATTTTTTTACTTAAACTGCTTATTTATTTCACAAAACAAAATATTTTTTTTTATTCTTAATCTTAAAAAACTAAGAGTAGAGTATTTTTTGAAAGTGTCTAATAGTTCATTAGCTTGTTTCAAAAATCTTTATTGTCATTTACAGTCTTCTTGGCACTCTTTGGTCAAGCTGAAGCAAGTAAGTCAGAAGAGTTTGATTTTATTCAACTAACGCTATTCAACTTTTGAGTCTATCAGTCTCATGCATTGAAAAATATACATTTTCTGATAGATTTTTAGTCGTTTTTCAAAAATAATCTAACTTTTTTATTATTTTATTGCCTTTGCAGATCCTTTCGTTTACAGTAAGTACTCAGAGGCAGATGCTTATTATGTATTATTATAAAAAATGTCTAAATAAAATAATATAAAAATATAAAAATATACATATATAAATGTATATATATTTTTTAAGCTAGATTAAAATGCTTCTGTGTTTAGACTATGAGGCGCTGAGGATCGGGGGATTGATCTTCACAGCCTTGCTTGTAGCCGGAGGGGTTGGAGTTTTGTGTTGTGAGTAACTTAAATTTTTACACATGCATTTTCTGCCTAACAAAAACCTTATGTTTGACAATATATTCAAAAAGAGTAACAGATTGTTCTCTTCACAGGGGGGCAGTGCAAACCAAAAAGAAAGTAGGTCACCTGATCTCACTGTCATATTCACACTTTTAAATCTCAGTAAAATTATGTAAATTTTGAAATCAAAATGTTATTTTTGATGAAGAAAGAAAATGCTATAATTTCTGCATCTCTTTGATTTAGGGATGATGAAGATGCAAGCAAAATTTAAGAATCTGATACTTCATCTGCTGAAACTTTCCACTGGTTTTTTGATTGAATAGAACACTGTTGTTTTTTTCTGGTCTAGAAACATCTCATCTGTACTTTATTTTATTGTAGCTTTTTCATTGTTTCAATTTTTCAACCATTTAATTTATGCATTAATCATAGTCCCTGCCCCCAAAAAACTGAGCTGCTGTTATTTTGAAATTGTAGAATTATTCTATAAATTTTAGCAATCTCTCAAAGTGGCGCTTTAATAAAGATTCTTAGTTATGGGCCTGCTAAATTGAATTTGTTGTAATTTTTATGCCTAAATTACTTTTTGGATGAAAAAATGTTCAAAAAATGGCTGGCCTTGATGGAAGTCAAATGTTTTTTTTTTTTGTTTAGTAAAAACCAAAGTACAATAAAATACTGAAATGCATTATTAAAACTAACAAATAAATAAATAAATAAATAAATAAATGTGGGTAATTTCTATATTTATTTGACCTGTATATACTTTCAAATTCATGTAATATCCACTGTCCAGAAAAAAAAATAAAAAAAAAATACTTTTGCGTTAAGTTTATGCACATTTTTTCCAATCTTTAAACAAAACACAGTACAATGCATTTTTAAAGTACGTGGAAAATTAAAACGAAAATTTATTTTTATTAACAAATATCTTTCAGACTTTTCTTAGAGTGTACTATTCCTGTACTTCTGCTGGATCAGTGTGTTCACTCACAGGCAAAATAAATTCAGCCTGAGCGTGCATGACAAACTAAAAATGATCAGAGCTGCTCTACAAGAGAAAAGATCCTTCATTCAAAACTCAACCCACTCAGGACTGAGCCAACCTGTTGTGTTGGTTTCCGTCTGTCTAGATCAGATCTTTACGGGTGGTTCCTTCACAACCACGTTTCTCCTTGAAAAGGGTGAGTAATCAGCTCTGATACCATTTTAATGTTTATACATTGAAACATATGTTACGGCAGATTGATGAGGAAGTTCACTGTATATTAAAATATGATAATTAGGGTATTTTACGGTGTTTTGTGTTCATACTTTGCGTGGTGTATAATACGGAATCTCTGTAACCTGATAGTCTGTTTAACATTACAATTTAAAGTACTAACAAGTATTTAATAATAACTTATTACTATCAAAAAGGTTTCTATTCTAAAAACTTAACACAAAATAACAACATACAGACATCATCTGAGTAGCACAATGGTGTCCAAAAATCTCAGACTGCTACATTTATTTTACAGATTACATGTTGTCAGCATAACAAACTTAACTAAACATATGAATATCATAGTATTTTGCTCCTCTACCTTTCGCTTTAATGACAGCTGCATTGAAGCTGCATGCAAAATATGATAAATATATTCTCCAGTATGATGCAAGGACATCTTGCACTTCAATAAACCATGACCATGTGTATGAAAGAGTTCACAGTGTCACAGTTTAAGCGTTTCCTTTTCATTTTAGGTTTAAAAAAAATCAATTTTACATTTATTTGCTGGTTTAAGTAACAAAAAATCCAGTTTTCAATGTGATCTCAGGCTTTTGGACCTCACTGTATGAGTTGGTTTTCCTCCTGTGATTTGGAAACTGGAATGTCATGCAGCTTTACTCTGGAAAGCAGCTGCGCCCTGGTTCATCGCAACGTTTAAAGATCACAGGCACCTAAATTCTTTGCTTTAGTACACTCTTGAAAACAAAGGTCCTTTATTGGCATACGATTCCGTGAGGAACCATAAAATTCAAAGAACATGACAATTGCATGAAAGGTTCTTTAAATTGGATTTTTTTAATTAATAAAATGCTCCTCACACTAAAAAAAATTCTTCAAAAGGTTCTTTGAGGAACCAAAAATGTTTCTTCTATTGCATTGCTGCAAAACCCATTTTTGGAAGCTTTGTTTTTAAGAGTGTAGATCTTGGAGCTGGCTGTGTATAAAACATGGATGAAATCCAGTCTTTCAGTGAAGTAAACACAAAGTTTGAGATGCACCATGACGGCCCAACATCTGTCTCAAAGTGTGTTTTGTTTGGTTAACCTCTTAGCTTTTATAATCAGAGTCCAGCGTTCCAGTTTTCCATGACAAAAAAAGAAAAAGTGAAGCGTGAAAGGGTTACATTTAGATGATCATGGCCATGTATTTAACTAAAAATGGCCTAAAGTGTATTTGTACTGTGCCAAGATTTAAGTATACGCATGATCTGCTCATGGAAACAGATTTTTGTTAGCTGAAGGGAGCACAAAGACAGCACTACTTTAAGCACTGGAAAGGGTGGGATTGTGGTTTTTGGAACGATGATTCATTTCAACAGAATGTCTTGTTCCTTCCTGCGTCACTTTGAGCACATGGTCGGCAAAGAGCTGAAGTAAACTTCAGTGTAAATCTAGTCATATGAGTTTTCTGGATCGGTGAATCTGTGAAAACGCTGAACTAGATGGTTTTACTCCCTTTTAAAAGGCTTGTGTTGCTAAAGGGCATCTGTCAGCGTGTTTGTGCTGGAGTGTATAATCATACAATACTTCAAAGTTCACAGCCTGTTCTCAGGGGTGGAATTTTGTTCCTAATATAGCTGCAGTCTGGATTCCTGTGTACATGGCTTGCATCCTTTGTGTACCATGTGATTGTGTCAGGTTGTCTTATATGGAGCTGGGATGTTTAGAAAAAAGTAGGTGAGAACAAATGTGACTTAACTACACTGCACTGAACACTCACACACTCACTATATATATCACCCTTATTACATTTGTGTGTGTGTGTGTGTTTACTTCTTTTTAGTTTAATTTAACGGAGTAAAAACCTTTCCACTATTTTATAGAGTTTTGTATATGCAGCTACTTTAACACACTGTAACTCTCTCATCTCCTCATCCCAGAGAAACAGGCTTTAAAACTGACCTTGACACTAGCAGCTGCTCACAATAATTACCAGACTGATCAAATTAGTGCAGAGAAGGAGGCGTGTCCATCAGATGAAGATTGATCACCTCTCCAGCCAATCAAACGCACAATTTCCTGTTCACATCAGTACTTACGAGGCAGATGCAAATGTGTTTAGCCTTTGTTAACCTCAAACTCCAAATGTTTTTTTAAAGTTATTCAACATTTCGCTATGCTATAGCCAGTGTTGCCAATTTAGCAATTTTGTAGCTAGGTTTAGTGACTTCCCCACCACTTTTGAGACATATTTCAAAGGTTTAAGGACATATATAACAATTTCTTGGACAAACCTTATCTAAGTTCTCATCTGCCCACTGATCTATATTCATCTTTATATAAATCAGTGAATTTGCTATTATGATGTTATCTAGTAACATTTAGCTAATGGTTTTAGCTACTTTCAATTACAAGAGCTGTTTCTGCAGTCTATTACACTCACCTGCATGACGCTATATTCTGAATGATGTTTAGCAGGTTGCCATGTAGTTGTTAGGTGGTCTCTAGGGTGTTCTGGGTGGTTGCTAGGTGGATACCTACTGGAGCAAGTCAAAAGCACTCAATTATAAGTTAGATCACTTCATAAAACTCATTGTAAGTGTTTTTGACTAATTTTCAAGGCGAATTTACTCATGTGATTTAAGTCCTGTTTTAATGTATCACAATTAAGCAAATAAGTGTTTTAAACTAGATAAAAATAATTGTTTTCATGTTGAATTGTTTATTAGTTTGTTTTTTTCCTGTTTTAAGAGTAAACTCACCTGATGCATTGAGTAAATACCGAGTAAAAGAGTTTTTTCCCCCCAGTGCACAACAAGCCACACAATTTAAGTAAAAGTGAACACGCATAGGGTTAAAGGTTTGAAAATTACTATGTGAAATTGAAACCAGATGCAGGTATTCAGACTAAAGTATTGATTCGCTCAGACACTGAGGGTTAGCAATATTCCTGAGGGTTAGCAATCGCTGAGGGTACACTGAGGGTTAGCAATATTCCTTAGCTGTCTTGTTTAAATTTCCCATTTCCTGAGTGAGGATTTCATTTTGCAAGTGAGGAGCAAAAAGGGAGCTAAGAGAGAGTATTGTTAGTAGAATGAACTATGGGAACAGTACAGACAGAAACAAGGCATTACATTGAAAACGAGAGGGTCGGATTGTAATGTGAGAAGAGGAAGTGATGTTAAACACTGTAGAACACAATTCCTCATTCTTTCTCATGACTCACACACACACACACACTGGCAAGTCAACGTGACCATGCCCTATCACAAGACTTTCATTATCATCAACATGCACCCTGGGTGATTCTGCCTGGTATAAGGTGCCAAAACGTCCAGACTGTCCAAGCAGAAAACAACGCTCTCTCTCTCATTTTTCTCTTAGCTGTTTACAGTAGGCTATCAAGATTTAAAATCGTTTCTAAGACTATCTACAACAATTGTAAACAGACAGCTTCGCTGCCACATTTATCTTTGCACTGCTTGGTACTGGATCAAAGAACTATCTATATCTGTTATTTAATTTATTGGATGTAATGGACATTACAGAAAGTTGTGAGCATGCACTTATTAAAAATGTACTGTGGTGATTCAGGAATAGCCAAAAACACAGTTTGGAAAATTGATTCATGGTGAATTAGCTTATTATATAAATTCTGTCAATTTCGATCACAGAAAAGATTACAACTGCAGCTTTAAAGAGTTCTCACATTTTAGACAATGACAGCTTGTCTGCTTTCTCACCGAAGATCAGTTCAGACGAATCCAAACAGGTACAATTGATCAGTGTTTCTAAGAAGTGCACGGCGTTACATACCTGAATGAATCATTGTTTTTAAATGACTCGGTTGAGAATGATTCAGCATCTTGCTAATAATACCCATATTATGGTCACTTTAAGTCACCTGATGGTTTATGCAAAAGCACAATAAAAAACAAAGGCCCAATCTGTCTGTCTCGAACGAGAAAACAACTTGATATTCTTTGGTGTGACACAACGAACAAATGTTCCAACAAATGAACGAATCAGCGTTTTTGATCGAATCATTTGAAATGACTCACTCACAATAAACAAGAGACTGTCACATGTCGCCATCTAGACTTGCAGACAGACATCACCACAAAAAGCTGACGGTTCATAATAACCACACATCTGCTAACCAAAAAAAAAGGGAAAATTTAACTTAAAAGTAGTAGGCCTACAGTTTTGAACTATATGTGAAATCTAAATTTCTCAGTGCATGCTGAACGTCCTGATTTTGCCAAGTACTGTCTCCCTATGTCAACATATTTTGTTGACCTTAGAACAACATTTTAATGCAAAAATTTGGTCTTGACCATCTCTACACCTAAACCTACCCTTACCCATGAGTAATGCCTAAAATCAGAGGAAAGGATAGATGACTGACACTGATTGTAAGCCTAAACTTCACAAAACCTGTAAACTGTTTTTCAAATCTGATTGCTTAATCACAGTGTTGCACTTTGTAAAGTAAAGTTAGCAGCATAGACATCACGGTAGGTTGAAGAAGATTCTTTCTTGTTACACAGACAAATGCACGTTTGGAACCATATTTGAGAATGAGTAAATTATGAAGAATTGGTGCACTAGGCTATTTCTTTATTAAACATGGAAGCGGCATCAGACAAGCACCTGTTTGCAAATTTCGTGTTCTGCATGCAGCATCTAATTTGACTCGATTTACATAAGCAAAATGCAGGCTTCCATGCTTAATCAAATGGAGTATGCCTATTATATGAACAAACTGATTCCATAATTTTTGTTTTCATGACACTCAAAAAAAGTTGGCATGCATGTTAACAGAAATGAGAAAATTAGATAATTTATGGTCAAGACAATAGGGCATAAAACCTCTCTGTAAAGCTCTAGATTAACCGCTGCCTTGTTCACAGCTCACGCTGGCCCAGGCTGCTCTGATGAAAGGCCTGAAATACTGGACTTTATTTTGTCTCAGCATGTCTCTGGTGAACCCATTATTTTTCCCCTTTTCTGCCACCATGGTTGGAAGCTGAAGGTGGAGACTGTTACATCATCTCGTGCTGGTAGGGATGGGCACAGCATTCCCTCTGGTCTCCCAGAGACGAAATGGAAAATCCCAGCTAAGCTCTAATGGTGCTCCAGCATGCAGTGCGGTTTTAATTACGATGTAGACATAAGTCAGCATCTGTCAGGTCACGTAAACCCCTAGCACTTTCAGTATGTGCTCAAAGGTCTTTTATATAAAAGGGTTTAGCGTCTTGATGCGTTTCCTGGCAGTTGTTTTGTTCAGTGTGTGAAGGTTTGGTTGCTGAGATGTTCCAGGCCTTTGTTGAAATTTGATCCAGGTCTGCTTTGTGTTCTCAGAGCTGCTATTTGTTGCTCCAGTATGTTTAATCAGATCGGATGCATTGGCAGGGTTTGTGATCATTCGATTTTCTCCATATTTGTTGATGTGAAGCTGGCAGAGGACAATAATTCAGGCATTAAGGGGATTCATGTTATATTTAGAGCATAATGGGAATTAGCTCTTATGTACGCAACAGATACATGATCTGCTTTTCGATCCTAACAGTATTATTTTCCTTGTTTTAATGTGAAAGAGCTCACATTGACAATCCATTTTACATTAGTCAATCTGATTTAAGTCAGAGAGAAAGTATTATATTCAGTGAGGAAAATAATGTCAGGAGGAGCTTTTGAAAACGAATGAATGATAAGACTTTGGAGTGGAGAAATTAAAAAATGAAGAGGGCTTGGGTGACGTCTGCAAAAAGGAAAGTCGTTTGAGAGATGGAAGAATTTATTACTTTTTGATTAAACTAGCTGTATGTAGTTTTTTGACTTTGGAGCCCTGCTACTGTTAAGTGAGTGGAATTCAGTGTCGTAATTACAGTGCATAGTCCCTGCACATTTGCATTTGTTGCTGCCGTAAAGCAATTTTCTTACTACCAGATTACCAAACATGCTCCTAGAAAAGAATGAGAAGGAAAAAAAAACCTGTTCCCAGAAACAAGCCTAGAAGTCATTGCATCATCAGAATTGTTTTAAAACTGGTATTTCGATAAACCAAAAAAAAAAAAAAAAACAAGCATAGAATTGCTTGAAAGATGCTAATGATAGACTGATAAATCAGATGTGCACAAAAAAAGACATACAATATGCGTTAAGATATTAAATAGGAATATTATATATCAGTTTGTTTGTTTTTTCATGGCAAAAATTTTTTGTATTGCAGGTTAATTCCACACTTTCATGATGAAGACTTTGGCACTAGTTTTCTTGACACGTAAGTGTTTATGTACCAATATTTAAATTACTTGTTGTCTTACTAGCTTTAGTAAATGTAAATGCATTGTCGGTGCATTAATTTTATGGAACACAAATAACTATAAAATAATAACTCCTAATAATAAACTCCTATGAACACACACCAATATACTATGCTATTTTGCTAATATACTATATTACTTTTGTAGTTTTGTCCCTTGTGTTGGCAGAAGGTCAGCAGACAAGTAAGAGATTTCACATTTCAATTCTTTCTTTTATTCTTTTTTCATCCTTATGCTAAAACATTATTACACAATGTTACATGCATGCATTTTTAATGCTTTTTCTGGCTTGGACTTTGCAGCAGAGGATGACCCCTTCTCTTTCGGTTAGTTGCTCACATCTTTTACCATCTATAATCCATCATATACTTAAGAAGGTCTTTCAATTTTTCTTTAATTGTTTTGTCTCACACTAGATTATCACAGACTTCGGGTCGGAGGTCTGATCTTGGCAGCAGTTCTATGTCTGATTGGCATCACTATTCTTCTAAGTGAGTGTGTTATTGACTTTTTCAATTTTACAAACTTCAGATTTTATCCGTGTTCTGTCAAGCAGAGTTACATAAATGTATGTGATGTTTGCTTTATTATATCACCTATATTGTAGACCTATGAATGTACTGAAAGTTCCACCAATAGGTGGCGACAAGAGAGCGTGTTTTGTGCTCAGCTGTTTTGTTCACACACTCTGATTCATCTAGTTGGAAATCAAGTTCAGTCTATAATAATGAGTCATTATTGAAGTCTTCAACCGTTTCACAGAACCATTAAAAACAAAACACTGCTACTCTGTCTTGGACTGTTTTTTTTTTTTTTTGGCTTAGTTTATTATTTAAACTATTCAAAATTTATTTGAACTGTCAGTATTGTGTCTATAATGTAAGTTCCATAATAATGATTCATTGAAGCGCTCAACCAATTTCACAGAATCATTAAAAAACAAACACCATTACTGTAAGTTGCAGCAAGTCTTTTTAGAACATGCTGATATATACAGTCAAAACTTTTGCTCGTGCGCTTATATCAATGTTTTTCCCTTTGCATATTGAGTTTAAGTGTGACCTTGACATATTTTTGATTCTCTCTGTTTAAAACATCCTTTGCCATTATTGCAGGTGGACACTGCAGATGCAAATTCAACCAAGACAAGAGGTATAAAGAGTATATATTTTGAACTTTTACATTATTTTGTTTTACTTTTATGTACGTTGAAGTATAGAAATTGTGTAACAGCATAGCTCTCTTTTGACAGGAGGAGGACAGGAAGTAATGCTCAAGCGATGCTCAACGACACAGGTTTGACAGCTTTCATCTACCTGTGCAGTTTGCAACCAATAAACCAGTAACGTGAAGACAGTGCTGGTATAAATCAGCACTCTTAGTTCTCTTATAAAACACGTCACTAAAACCCTGTGTGGTCTGATCCATCTGCTAATTGTTGCTGTGCCAGTGTCCCGTGATGCAGTGGGATGCAGTGGGTCTGTGCTCAGTGGTGGGCCCGTATGGTCCGTCTCCACAGCACCACTCACATGGTTTCCAGGATGAGTCATACATTCTCCCTTGGGTGTATTTACACTCCATGATCCCTGTGAGTGGGGTTGGAGAAACAGGATATAGATGTGCTATGTAAATATTTTATTAAATATTCCGTATCTCATTGTCTATAGTGAAGAACAAGGGAATTGAATTAAAACATTTCTTGTAATTGGGATTTAAATTATTCAGAGGGGTGTCAAATTTTCCTAGATCTTTTGAGATTAAAGAGTTCATTGTCCAGTGGACACATGCTGTAACTTTCAGACCTTGAAATTTTCCTTTGAATTTTATTTTAATTTAGATGTTAAATATATATATACTCCAATATATATATATACTATATATACTTGATTACTCCAAAAAAAAAGTTTTTGTCAACATAGTATATGTATGTACTGTGTATATTTATTATATAAATACACACACATAGATTTATATATTTAAGAAAAATACCTTCTTTACTTTACTTTATATATATATATATATATAATAGAAATTATATGAATATAAACATATGATGTATGTGCGTGCCTTTATATATACACAGAATAAATATACACACTACACACACATAATGTAAACAAAAACTTTTATGTTTTGGTCGTGATTAATCATTTGACAGCACTAATTTAAATGTAATAATAATAATAATACAAAAATGGGGGAAAAATGTAAAAACATGATCAAACAAATATGATAATAAAGATTTTATATAGATTATTTATATTCGTTTAAAGAAAGTCGTATGAAAAATACAAAAATATGACCCTCACTCGATAAATGATTGTATGTTATATCATGAACATGTAAAATCAGTTAACCTACATATTTTTAAATATGATATTACTTTGTTTTTCAGCAAGGGCAAGCGAATGCTAAATACCTGCTGACCTGACCTGAACCAATCAGAGGAGACGGTCCGCCTTTTTATCACATGTGCTGGTTTATCAGAGGAACCATTTCTCTTTTAAGACGAAGAACCTGATACAAAGGTTTTCTGTGTTTTCACTACCTATCTGCTCCAGACGAGGAAGTTGAAAATCCATATACCGTTTTTCTATGCCAGATGTGTCTTTTTAATATCATTTAATATAAATCGATTACCAAAAATTTGAATGTAAATTGTTTTTTTTTTATCCTGTCAGTAATTGTATTAAATTATGGTGGATGTAGGTATGCAAGGGAAGGCTTTCAATGGCAGTGTACTGAATCATATGAAAACCTGTAACCAAATATTACTGTAAGCTCTAGTGAATCCATTCAATATTACGCTGTTGCATTCTGTGTGAAGTAGTTTGCTGTTTAGGCTTGCTTGACTAGTTAAAAAGACATGAAAAGATCACGCTATTATATTTAAATTGCGATATTGTCATGTGCTTGATTTGTTTTCATTTGCAGCCTATTCATCACAGACATGCTAGTAGTATTAAGAGTTTATCTGTTGTGTGAAAAATGTCAGTATCAGTCAAACGTACACTAAAATAAACTAAAAGACACTAAAAACACCTGTATCAATGTTTTCTGTTCTCTGTCTACAGCTGACTGAAAACCTGCTGGTTCTCAAAGCCTTTAGATGAGCTTGAGATTTGTTTGGATTTTGCATGATTAAGGCTAACATTAGCTAGCTAACTTTTCACATCCTTTTCATGCATGTGAAATATTTGTAAGAAACTATAAAGCTAGATAAAACAGTGACTGGGAGAACGGTGGGGAAAAAGCAGCCACATTGTTCAACATTTACTCAACAGCGCCCTCTACTTGCTGAATTTATTTTTTATTTTTTTGTATTTTTTATTATAAGAAAACAGTCCTGTCAGTCCTGATTGCATTGTGAAATAGTTATGTTTACACAGATTTAAATTGTATCAACATAATTCTAAAGTTACAGTTACTTCTTGATATGTTTAGTATGTGTTGCAATGCAGTTTTTTATTAGTAACATTCAGAAGCTTGTATTTATTCATATTTAGAATCAGTTTTAATTTTTATATTTTTCATTTTCATTTTATTTATTCAAAGTTTTAGTAGGCTACACCGAGTTAAACTAAATAAAAATGTTAAATGTTGCCTTTGCAATTAGCTGAAATATGTTTTATTTGTATTTTATTTCAACTAATGTTTACTAATGTTTTACATTCCATTTCTATTTTAGTTTTAGTTGATATAATATCTCTGGTTGTAGCAATTTCTTTTCACACCATTGAAAGAAGAAAGAGAATCTTGATGCTATCGTCATACAAGCATTTACATTTAAAAAAGTTTTAGCTAATTATGATTGCTCATATTGTGGTGAACCATAAATTTGGGTGGTCTGTGTATCTGCGTGTGTAACCTGAATGCAGTCTACTGTAGGTGCTAGCACACACTCATTGGTTTTGGTTAGGTTTCATAGAAAAGAAACCTCAGGATTAGAGCTGGTTTACCACTTCACCATCATAAGCAAATCTAGATTCATCTTTCGCTTTCTTCAAAGACGTCTCAAAGGAAGTGGAGGGTATTGTGGACTTTCCAAAGAAATGAGCTTGAAAAGATAATTTAGGTTTTAGAGAAGGACTAAAGGATTTCTGAGGTGGCCACTGGTGTCAAAAGTATTCACATTCATTACTCAAGTAGAAGTATAGATACTGTGGTTTAAAAAGACTTCTGTAGAAGTCGAAGTATCATCTCAAGTTTTTTACTCAAGTAAAAGTGTAAAAGTACTGGTTTCAAAACTACTTAAAGTATAAAAGTAAAAGTAATGTATGGGAAAAAATGCCATTAAGCACAAAAGCTTACAAAGAGTTACAGAGTTAGCATAGCCTACTTATCACAACATTAGCCTAGTTTCTTCCAGTTTTTACGCTGTTTTGTTATCAACAAAGAGAATTTGCATAACATTTTTTTTTTTTTATTTGCTGTCTCCAGCCTGTTTCCATCCAACTGGCCCTTTACTGATAAAAGGGTGTGCGTAATGATGTCATCCTTAAAAAAAACCCGAACTGTTACATAAGTTTTGTTGTCTCGCAAAACAATTTTTGCCCTTGAGCTATTTATTTTCATACATAATTTTACCTACTGCGCAATATTAGCCTGTTCTTCGTCAGTTGAAACAAACAAAAAAGAAAACATTAAAATTGTAAAGGTCTAAAAATATTTTTAACAAGTTTAATGAGTTTTAATTTGTTTGTACTTTGTACTTTTGTACAAGCAATAGGGTATTTGTCACAATTGAGAGGCGAGGAGGCGTACGGATTCATATGCAGGCTGTTTATTAACAAGACGGAGTGAAACTGACAGGGTCGATCACCAGCAAACAGGGTTAAAGGAGGTAGAGACAAGAGAATGGTCACAAAGCGTAGTGTGGGTCAGTTCAACAACAAACAGAGTCCAGGGGGCGAGACAAAGGCAATAGTCCAAGGCAAGCGAGGTCGGCAACAGTAAATCCAAAGACAGAGAGTACACGGAAACAGGGAACGCTAGGAATACA
>JAUMHE010000068.1:18404824-18417109 GCA_032359235.1 Enteromius mattozi | reverse complement strand
AGATTTAAACGAGTTAAAACGTAAAAGTAAGATTAGAACCAAAATTAGGAAAACCAAGGAGTGTTTTTCACAGGAGCTGGAGAGTGTTGGAGAAGTGAGACGCGCAGATCCGGGCCAGAAAAACCCAGAACCTTACAAGTGTGTTCAGCATATTTAAGGAGAACTGTTTCCTAACACCTGCAGAGCAACCTATGCTGTCTGTGCATAGAGACTATAAAATGAGGCAATTCCAACTTTGCAAGGACAGTCTGGTGCTTCTGACCCTCAACCTTTAAGTAAGTTATGTTTTCTTATTAAAAGAACCTGCTACTTACTATTCAAACACGAGTTTTGAGCAGTGAATGGTAGTGCTTGTTCTTTATTGTTTCATCATGAATGCAGACATGGTGTTATGTTTACAAGGCACAATGCAACGTGATGCGTAAAAAGACGGTACTAAGTCATGATAACCAGTAATTATGTCCCCACTGGATGCAAAAAATTCCTCGTTTGTAATGTGTTTTATTCTTTTGGGGTCATAGAGCCGGGACGCGCCATCATGTTATGGTAAAGGCCGGGACACACCAAGCTAATGCTCGGCCATTGGCTCTTGTTGGACTGACTGTGAGCAACAGTCGGGCTAGTCGGTTTGGTGTGATTCACTCATCTGCTCTCATCAGGCTCATGTCAGCCCGATTCAGCATGTTGAATTAGTTTCTGTGACATCTGGGCCATCAGGGAATGTGAGAACTCTGATTGGATGCCTAGTTTAATGAATAAGTCAGTGCCAGAGAATTAAAGAGAAAGTTATGAAAATGAGTAAGTAAATGAAGGCAGCACAAACTGAAGACTGTTCTAATGTTGCATGATCTTACCCAAGCACTCCAATATGTGAATATTATCATAACAATTTGAGTCGCATGAAATGAAGACAGTTATAAACGTTACAGATATTCAAAATGGTAAGCGCACATTGCTTTGTTTACATTTCATATATCTGCGTTATATCATATTTCTTTTTTCCGGTTTCTCCGTTTGAATGATGAATATTTAATATTGATAGCTGCTGATATAAATAGCTAACTCATCTCACACAGGTGCAGAATCCACATGTTTAGTGTGCCGTCTGCTGTAGTCTGTGCAGTGTGTTTGAGCGCAGCTTTTTTGTTTGACGCTGTCGACGCGAGGCGACAACACCGTCGACTTTTGTCACCGCTAGTTGGTTGACATCGGCTTGGTGTGTATGCCCTCAAGGGGCATAACATTTCCACCAGACACTTGCGGTATTCGGCCAATCACAATGCACTGGATAGCTGGCCAGTCACAGCACACCTCACTTTTTAGAACGATAAGCTTTGTACAAATCGACCCGTTTCAGAAGGCGGGGCTTAGAGGAGAAACAATAATGTACAGTATGTGGAAAATAATGTGTTTTTTGGACCTTTGCATTACACCATATACACAGAATAATGTTCTTTTAGCAGCATCATATGACCCCTTTAAAGGAAGATTCGCCATCACAAGGTTCCAAAATTGTGCATGGGTTTGATGAATATTTCACATAATATTTCACGTATCTCATCGTGGTAAATGTATAACCAGAATATGGGGCCTGCAGTTACACAGCATAATGGAAACAGAGGTAAAGTTCTTGTCACTCCTCCCCTACAACCTACATATTGCTTTCCATTTACTGACTGCCTTCACAGAAAAGACTGAACCCGAGTACAGCAACACATATGTACACAAGACAAAAGGAAATTACAACCAAAATCCAATAATCAGAAGCATGGATCCCAGCCAGTCCTTCAATCAACCTTTAGAAGCCTGCAGTTCATCGGAGAAATCAGCTATGTTCCAGGCTGTTGCAAAACCACCAGTATACCAGGACAATTTTGTCGGATACTTTTCTTCTTTTCCAGGACAGTCTGCGGTCACTGTGCAGCCTGCAGTTTTTGTGCCCACTACTGCACTGGCCAATCCAGTGCCACTGACCAATCCAATGCCAGAGTACACATGCTATTCTGTCTTTACCTTGCTGTGCTGCTGTTTACCTCTGGGCACTGCTGCACTGGTTTATTCCCTCACTGTAAGTATCAATGCATGTGCTTTCCTTTCATTAATGATGTATTTTTGAATACCACAGTGATAACTTAAATTCTTGTGCTTGGGACAGTGCTTGAATAGTAAAAATTTTATTTGGTTAAAGCTTGAGCTGGTCACACAAATGCATACACATTAGGAAAAGAAGAAAAGTTAATTAATGTAACTTTATCATAATGCTGTGTAAATGAAAACTGAAACTTTCATTGGACATAATCTCTGAGTGTTAATGTCAGAAGACTTTTTATTCCCGTTTATAATCTTTTAATACAATGACCTGAACCAGTCAAACTGATAAAATTTAACAGATTAATTACGAAACAAACAATTCAAGAATTATGATCCATGTATATTTGTTTATTGATTGATTGTGATCACTCAGATGAGTTAAATAAAAGGTTTGCTGCAACTTTCAGGATTTGATGGCAATATTAAATTCTCTGAGTGACTAATAGGCACTAATAGCGATATATATATATATATATATATATATATATATATGAAATGTTTAAAAAAATATATAAACTTGATTACATATTACTGAAATATTTTAATAAATAAACATGTTATTTGCTTTTTGGTATACCGTTTGAATATGAAACCTTGAGAACCCACCTGCCAGTGGTTGACGTTATGTTTCTAAATTGTTTTTACAGACTCGAATTGCCAACTACTCAGGGCACCAAGAATTAGCAAAGAAGAACTCCAAAATGGCGCTTACCCTGAATCATGTCGGCATTGCTGTTGGCAGCATTTTATTTTTATTGATTTTTACTCTTGAATTTGTGAGGAATATAAAACCAGATTCTTAAATAATACAATGAAGCAAATGCACAAATTTAAGAGGTGCAAGATAGGGAAAAGAACTTACCATTTTATTATTTAGACTTTACCTTGACAAAAGTTTGTTGCCTAAACATCACAAATGCTTAAGCGGGTACGCAGTTATACAGTATTTTGCCTTTATGAATGATGACAAATACAGATCCAGAAGATACAGAATATTTATAGTTGTCATGCTTTAATGCAGATTATAAAAACAATGATTCTTTTCAGTTTAAGTTTTATTGCTTCATGCATGAATATTCTCCCAGTTAAAACATGCTTTAAAGGCCAACTGCTGGATGTTTAAAACAATAAAAGCTTTAACTGACCAAATGAAAAAGCCAGTGTGATTCTTGTTTTTGTTATTATAGAATTGCAATTTATAGGCTAATTATTAGGAAATACTGTGAATACTAGAATTTATCTTATCAGAACAAAACGTAATACATTAGCAATCATTTTATATTTCCTTTTAAAGGACTAGTTCACCAAAAAAGTAAGTTGCAACATACGTTGAGTCACAGGTCAGCCAAGAAGCCAGAACTTGGAGCTCTAGCCAGCAGGTGGCAGTAATGCACCTTTTGAAGCCGCCATTAAAATACGAAGAAGAAGAAGGAACTTGGCGCTCAGTCAGTCAGTTATTTACATAATAATTTTAAAACTACAAATATTTTTGTTACAAAAACCAATTGATCTGGTTCAGAGGACATGTGATAACCCCCCGAGGCCGTATAGGTTAGTTTTACATTGAAAATATATTTATGGCGCTTTACGAGCATTACCAAGCTTGAAAGAGCCAGAATGAATTTGTAAAAAAACTCACACTGTGTTCGTCTGAAAAAAGAAAGTCATATACACTTAGGATGGCTTCAGGGTGAGTAAAATATGGGGTAATTTTTTATTTTTGGGTGAACTATTCCTTTAACTTCCATAATGTTTTTGTTTAGATATTTTGTGTTATTCATGTCATTTTAGATCCTTATACATTTGAAGGGTTATTATCTATCTATCTATCTATCTATCCAACCAACCACCTGTCCATTACTCTTCCTCTTACAAAACAAAATGCATCTGCTAAAATCATACATGTGATTGAATAACAGTTTAGTGGTGTATTAAAAGTACTGATATCAGTACTCAGTATATCAGTAAATCATTAAAGCTATATAGAGAAGAAATTGTTTTACATTACAGTGCTTATGGCTACAAGGTTATTTCTACGACCCTAAAAGTTCCTATAGACATAGCTGGCAGCCTTATTCATTTTAAGTTTAAAACTTCTTGTACCAAGAATAAGCACAATATCAAGCAAAAATGAGGGGAAAGAACTATGATTTAAACTGCTATTCAACATAAAACCTACGCTGGTCCCTAGTCTTATAAGTGATTCACAGTTCAAACAATACTAGTGAATATGGTGCAATATTTATTATATCTTGTCAGAGTAAATGTGAAACCACAAGGTGGCGCCTGCAGTTACACAGAATGATGGATTTGGGAAAAAGTTCTTGTCACTCCTCCCTAACAACTCACTTCCCGTTTGCTGACTCCCTTCATCAGATCAGAACAGCCTGAACCAGATTACAGTATACATAAATCCCTGCAGAGCACAAAGGAAATTTCAACCCAAATCAAATATTCAGAAGAATGGATTCCAGTCTGTCTTTCAATCAGATTTCAGGGGGCTACTATTCATCTGAGAAATCAGTGATGCAGCAGCCATCATCAGCACCACCTGTATATCAGGACAATCCTGCTGGACATCATCCTTCCTTTCCAAGCCAGCCGGTCCCCCAGGGCTCCTACACCCAGGGGCCATATCCAGGGCAGTCTGTTGTTCTTGTGCCCACCGCTCCACTGACCAATCCAGTGCCAGAGCACATAAGATATTCCATCTTCACCATGCTGTGCTGCTGTTTATCTCTGGGCACTGCTGCGCTGGTTTACTCCCTCTCTGTAAGTACACAGTTATTTCTGGTGTGTTTTTGAATGCTGCAATGATAACTATTTAATTCCTTGTGCTTGACACAGCACTCGAATGGTAAAGTTTCTCCATCAGGTTTAGTTTACTTAATTTTTTTTAACTGAAAAGGAGATGCTGTTGACTACCAAAGAAATGAGAGGCCAAAGTTTTATTAGTATCTGTGGTCTCACAAATATGTAAAGATGAAGATAAGGTATACTTTTTTAAGTCAGTGAGATCCAATGCAGTTTTGAGTTCACACAGAAATGAGAGTTAAGGAGTCTCACGATAACATGCGTCATCACTCTGACCATTTACCACAATGGTACTGCCTTTTGGGACTGATCCCCGCAATGTTTCCCAGCAATGACCCCTGGGAGTTGTTTGTGTTTACAAAGAAGGATTTCTGGAAATTCTATGACGATTTTCTGGGATCAATGCCCTGCGAAACGGACTGTGTCCACAAAGTTTGCCCCCCTCTTTTCAGAACTCCCCCATCTGCCATTGACACAAAGAAACTCAGAATGAGAAGAGAAGTTGTTGACTATTGTTTCGCAATTGTTTTCACAGACTCGAAATGCCAACTACTCAGGACAGCGAGAATTAGCAGAGAGGAACTCCAAAACAGCTCGTAGCCTGAATCATATCGCTCTTGCTCTTGGCATCATGTGCATCTTGGGATATGTATTGTTTTATGTCTACTTGTTTGTGTTGCGGAAAAATATATAGCCTGTCCATAAGCTGTTAAACCTGCCGGATGCAGATTATAGACTACAAACTAATCTGAGTATAATGTAAGCATAATGTATTAATATTCACCCAGTAAAACATGCTTTCACTGTTAAATGTTTTAAACAATAAAAGCGTTAACTGAGCAATTAAATTTAACACAAAAAACACACTTCTTATTTTTGTTTATTATAGAATTGCCTACAATTGCCTCTTCTTTTAGCCAAACGTAGACCTGTCTGTTTTGTTTTTTCACATGTTATTTTTAGACCTTTTGTTTATCTCTAATATCCTGTGTGCAGTTAATTATTTTACATAGCCTACTTTTGTAGTCTATAATTTTTTTACACATTTGTATGGACATACATATTCCAGTTGTCCACATTGTTAAAATGCACTCTATAAATAAAAATATATAATAATACATGTCATAATATTGCATTTATTTCATTATACAATTCATTTTAGATCTATCTATATATCTATCTATCTATCCAGGGCCATACACAGACATTTTGAGGGGCCCAAAAAAGGGGCACTAAGGGGTTGGGTGCTTGTCTATACAAATTGTCCAGTTGTTACAAATATCAAGTATACATCATATCAGTCAAAGGTCTTTAAAGATTTTTAATGAAGATTTTTAATGATTTAATGAATCTTTTACTGCATTTATTTAAACCAAAGTACAGCAAAATGGTAAAATTTTTTGAATATTTTTACTATTTCAACTGATTTCTATTTTAATATTTTATAAAATGTACTTTATTTCAGCATCATTACTCTACATTGTCATGTGTTCCTTCATTCTAATAATTTGATTTGCTGGTCAAGAAACATTTATTATTATTATTATTATTATTATTATTATCAATATTTAAAACCATATTTAGTAAATAGTAAATAGTATTTACTATAGTATACTATAAAAATTCAGCTGTAAATTCACAGGAATAAATTAAGTTTTTAAATATATTCAAATAGACTATTACATAGAATTAAATAGTAAAAAATATTCCAGAATGTAACTTTTTGCTGTTTTTCTCTTCCCCCTTTTTTGTGAAGACATTGTTGTTGTTGTTTTCTTTTCTACAAAATGTGCCAACAACAGCAAATTTGTTGATATTTATATTAGATTGGGTACAATAATTTGATTAGACATTCTAAGAACGTGGATTATCCGTACAAATTTTAAAAGCCCGTGAGCAAATTACTACAGACAGAAATACAAAACAAAGTACCAAATTATTATTAATTCAGCTGATCAACCACTGCATGTTAATGCATCGACCTTCGTTAAGAACGGTCATCTCCAAAAAGAGGGTTGGGAGCACAGATTGTGATTGATGTCGGGAAAACACCGGAGTCGCAGGGAAGGGTTTGGTGAGAGTGGCACCCCATCCGATGAGGGCAGTGCTTCTAGCCACCGGGTCACCGCCCTGTGCATGGCCCTGTATCAAATTTGTAACCAGGCTGTTTTGAGCTTTTTTTTTCCTGCTATGGAAGTCAATGGTGACCCTAACTGATTACAAACTTCTTTCAAAATATCTTCCTTTGTGTTCGGCAGAACAAAGAAATTCATACAGATTTGGAACTACTCGAGGGTGAGTAAATGACAGAATTTTCATTTTTGGGTGAACTGTCTCTTTAACTGCTGTGCCAAACTGAAAGTTGTTTTGGGAAAGTCAACTATACTGAGAAGTGTAAAACTATAATTGAAGGGAGGAAGATTCGCCAAAAATAAATAAATGCTCAGGGGTCATCCCCATCTGTGTCCCAAGACCTTTTTCCCCCCTGAATTCATAATGTTACATGTTGATTCCAACAGGTGGCGCCTGCGGGTTGTAGTAAATTCATTTCTAAAAGGTTTGGCTCTCTTTGTCTTAAAAAAATTAGCTTTTATAACATGAAAAATACAGAAGGCATCTAGCTAAATTCATAAATTCAAACCTGTAAACAAACAAATAATGTTGATGAACTTTTAAATGTTTAACATGTTGCTTTGGTCTAAAAAATGTTTCCCAGTGTTTAAAAATGTGTATAAAATAACCAAAGTGTGATGTTAACAGAAAAAAAGTACTGAAGTACTAAAAGTACATTTCCTTTTTTATGTCAATTTTATTAGTGTTGTATGTAACACCTGCAGTATGCCTCTAAAGCAACTTACATTATGCCTACTGAATACGCTGAGTTCGTAGTATCAATCATTGAAATAAAAAGCCTATCGAAAAAAAATCTAATTAAACAATACTGTGTTGAATATATATCACAATGTTGCTGTTAATAAATATCACATTTGTCAGTGTTCAAAAAATGCTGGGAAATCACTTGTAAAGGGAGTAAAACCTGTCAAGATGTATGACCAATGTGCTAAAAATTGAAAAACAGAAGCAAATAAATGAACTGCAGAGCTAAGTCAAGAAAACATCATGCACCATGAGTAATGTAATGTCAGAAGCACTAAAGGGCTATAGCCACATCCAAGTTATTTAATTGCAGTATATTACATTGTGTAACACTAAACCACAATATAACATAGTTAAACAGAAACATCAGCATATTCAAGGTCAGAAGCCAGAAAGAGCTTTAATACCAAGTATGTTTACACACAAGGAACTTTTCTTGGCGACAGGAACTTCCAGCGCAGATGAAAGTACAGAGCAAACATACATGACAGCGAAAATATCCGTGTTTTAATGAAACACCCGTGTTTTAATAAAACCCATTAATGCAAACACTCTCCACAAATTCAAGGTGGCCTGCTCGCGCCGCCTCATCCTGCTACCCATGAAAGACATAGAGGAGAAAAACCAAAAGCACAAGAATCAAATGAGTTAGGTGCTCTTAGAGAAACATTATTTACTGTGCCAACACTTGCACACACCTCACAGTGCCACACTATATGACTCACCCGGACCTGTACAAAGACACTGAATACACAAACAGATAAGCAGATAAGAGCAGCGTCGCTAAAATTACACAATAAAGCAATGAATAGGCATTGGCATAAATTAGACCAAAATGACAACATAAAACAACAAGAATCAGTGGCTGGTCTGCCTGAACAAGCTCTTAACAAAATCTCTTAACAATCTCCAACTGTATAGAAGCAGAAGGAATAATGTAAACAAAAGGGTGCAAATAATAGCCAGATCAGTAAAAATACTTGTTTTACCAGTCACTTGGAACCATGGTTATTATAGCTGACTAAAACTGAATCTGCAACTAAAATCAAAACCATAAAACCCTTTCAAACTTGAAATAAAATATAATTTTACAATATATATTTCACTGAAATAATCATTCAAATAATCATTCAAGCACTCATAAATGGCCACCAGTCTCACATCCCTGAAACTAGTTGATAATCACCCTAAAAAGACGTGACGTCAGAAAAAAGTTGCGCTATTGTATCACAGCCCCTCAAAAACACACATCCAAATCAATGTACATCTATGCAAGAAAAAGATGAAGATAGTCTCAGCCTCAGAAATCACGCCTATAACGTTAGCTAAACGTCAGATGCATATGGCACACTTATCTGGAAACACTTCATGAGTTTTAAAAAGTCATCATCAGATTGGTTAAATTATACAGGATTTCCAGGAGATGTGTATCACATTCTTTAACATTCCACCTTGAAGCAAAGACAGCGCAACGCCAAACTCCCTCATTAAAGAAGAACGCTGTCATGTGTACGAATGGATTTTCAAAAGTATCTTTAGATTTCGTAGCATTGAATATTTAAAATACGTCCAAGAGTTTTACACACTGGTCTGTTATTGTGGAGACATTTCCACTCCCCTAAACATGATGCGCCACAAAAAAAAAATGTGATTGGTTGCTTTACCTGTCAGTCAAATGGCCTCTTGGGTCTAGACCATTTAAAGCAGACAAAGTTCCCAGACCTTCAGTCTGATGGCTACACGAGACTAAGAGACAGCACATCAAGTACCAAAATCCCAAGATGACAACACATGACATTCTCCTCTGTCTAAATTATGTGTTTAAGGCAACACTATCAATGCCAAAGCCCTCGCATGTTTCTGAACTCCTAATTATAACTCACAATGATCTAAGAGTTACCATGTGACACCACCAGACTCATTTCAATGATATGCGCTCCCTCTGAGTCTGACAACATGTAAAGCAATGAGTAAAATGTCACATGTTGAAATCTCACAATTGCAGTGATTACGACATGGTGTGAACACAGCATTATTGTGAAGTCTAAACCTGTGCTCCTACAGTAGGCCAGGCGTAGAGTGATTTAAAATAGTTCAAGAAGGTCAATATTAACAAACAAACAAACATACAGACAAACAGATAGATTATTTACTATGGGTCTAGTAAGGAATTAAGTTGTTTCTCTTTTAATTAAGAGCTTTTTCTTTTAAAATACAGGATTGTTGAGTCATTATAACCCATGTTGCAATCAGTAAATGTAATCCAGTGCTGACAGGGGGATGAGGAAAAAGAGGAAGTTTCCTCAGAGTATGCGTAAAACTAAAAAGGTGGTGCCTGCAGTCACAGAGTTTGATGGAAACAGTGGAAAAGTTCACTCCTCCCCTACAACCTATAACTCACCTCCCATTTGCTGGCTACTTTCATTAGTACATAAAAGACTGAACCAGAGTACTGTATTACTTACATTGCTGCAGATCACAAGGCAAAGTAAAGAACAATAATCCGGAAAATGGATCCCAGCCAGTCTTCCAATCAGCCTCCAGAAGTCTATGGTTCATCTGAGAAATCAGGGATACCTACAGCAGCACCGCCAGCTTATCAGCAAAATCCTGCTGGATATCCTCCTGGATATCCAGGACAAACTGTGGTCGCTGTACAGCCGGCAGTTTTTGTGACCGCTGCTCCACTGACCAATCCAGTGCCAGATTACCTGGGTTACTCCATCTTCACCATGCTGTGCTGCTGTTTACCTCTGGGTATTGCTGCACTGATTTACTCCATCTCTGTAAGTATATTTGTCCATTTATAAGCATACAACTGCATAAAAATGTTTGTGGAATTATATGCAGTAATCATCAAAAGTTTATTTGTTGCTTTTGAGGATTACTGTTTAGTTTATGATTAATAATAGGTTTTATTAACTGATACTGAACATAAGGTTTTATTGATTTATTAAGTAAAACTATATTGCTTTAAAAAAAAATACGGATACAGTTGACTGCACAATAGGTGAAAGATTTGTCAAAACGTAAGCTGTATTTGTGGTCACACAAATATGTGGGCTTTATAGAAACCACAAAATATTTCATGTTTCCCTATATTGACCTAGTACATGTAGTGTGGGCGTTGTCTTTTTTTCCTGTAAATGACAGCTGTATAAATAAAGGTGTGGCAATGCAGACAACCTGAACAGTTTTTAGTATTGTTTTATTAGTTTTATAATTATATTTTTATTACACTGCACTGCTGTATTTTACTAAAAGTAAAACTAAGAAAATCATTTTTACTCAGAAAGTGCTTGTATTCAAGTAAAGGCTACTCACAAGGTTGGTTATAGGATTTCATCCTCAATATGTAGCAAGAGACTATTGGCTAAGTAGTGCCTATTTGTGAAACGACAACATTACTATAATAAGTCACCAAAGACTGTGCTTTCTCTTTTATGATGCTTAGCCAGGCCTTAACTGCAACTGACTGCAGTTGATGTTTGTTTGTGGACCTTTCTGCATTTAGTTTTGCCTGTATGTTTCAGGTCAATGTGCCTTTGTATAAGCGCCATCCAATCAACTTCTCTCCATTTGACTGACTGTATCCCTACATTGCTGTGTTTGATACATCGATACAACAATGTATCGTCATGGAAATTTGATGATAAGAGTATCGAAAGGCTACAGATGGCACTAGTACAGCTGCAACTGCAATCACATGCATCACATCGATGTTGTGGCACATGGGCAGCAGTGCACCACGCCCTTGTTAAAATATACAAGAAAAACGTGGAAAATTGGAGGTTTCCTAAAAAAAAAAAGAATAGAGCATAAAATATAGGCTAAACAATGTTTAATCTGACTGCAGAGGAACACAGAATGGTTGCCTGATATAAAGAGACGGAAAAATACCTGCTAAATTTGTTACTTATTGTCAACCTGGCAACCATGTGTACACGCGCTCTCTGTGGATAAACTCGCTGGCTTTCTGAAAACCCTTGCAGTTTAGTGATCTCCACTTCCATATTTTGTTCTCAGAAAAAATGTGATTTATCAAGTGTTCATGACAACACTGAGAGGTTGCGAATGTATGAATCATTCTACCACCATTTTGACACATTTCTCTATAAACAGTGAAGTTGTGAAGCTTTAATTCAGAAATTATAATGTTACCATGCAGCTCATTGTTGAGAAAGATAATGAGCTATTAAGCAATTAAGCTGTTAAGCAATTTTAATGCTAAAATTGTGGAGCAGCGCTAAAAGGTTTGTTTTGTCTGTGTCCGTGATCTGTTTGAGTGACTGATTTACGTGTAAGAATAACTGAAAACAGGGTAATTATTATTAGAAGAGCAGCAATGTTACACTATAAAATAAACGGTTTATCTTTAGGGTTAGAGGGTTTTGTTTCTTCTTTTTTTACACATTTCTGTCACACCATACACTCTAAAAACAAATGGTGCTATATAGTACTAAAAAGTGGTTCTTTGGCTCGTAATCATAGGGGAACCACTTT